>PVHP010036258.1:0-18010 GCA_004024765.1 Zapus hudsonius | reverse complement strand
AGGCTGAAGCTGCCATGACAGGATTACTGGCCATATGAAAGAACCCCTGAGCCCTTCATTTCCTGTCGCAGTTATTGTCATGTTACGGGTGAAAAGCACCCAAATAAAAGCAGCCGACAGGAGGAAAGGGTTTGTTTTGGCTTACAGACTCAAGAGAGAACTCCATGATGACAGCCAAACTGTGGCATGAGCAGAGGCTGGACATCACCTCCTGGCCAACATCAGGTGGACACTAGCAGCAGGAGAGTGTGCCATACACTGACAAGGGGAAGCTGGCTAGAACATCCATAAATAAGCCCGTCCCCAATGCTACACTGCCTCCAGGAGGCTCCAGTTCTCAAATTGTCACCAGCTGGGGACCTAGCATTCAGAACATAGGAGTTTATGGGCACAAACCACCACACCTCCCCTTCAGCTATAAGGGGACACAGCAAGAGGACATTTACGTATCACCCAGGAAGTGACCAGTCAACACCTGATAGGTGTTTGGTCTAAGCCACTCAGTCTGTGGTATTTTTGTTTCAGCAGCTCAAACAGGTTACAAAGGATCCCAGAAGTGGGAAAGGAGGGCTCACACTGGTATGCCATGAGGTGGGTGTGGGCTGATGCTGAGACCAAGGAGCAGAACTGGAGAGGGAAGAAGCCACTGGGGGTTCTTCTGCTTGGGTGTGAGGGCTCTGGAAATCGGCCATAAAACTTGTTTGTGTGATGAATTTTATTTTTTTTTTTAATGATACTGTTGTGACGGGAGAGAGACATCTGATACAGGCTTGCATTATTAGCAGAACATTCCAAGCTGCAGTTTGTTTGTTTGTTTGTTTTCCTTACTTTTGCACTTCCAATTAAAACGCTTTTTCTGGTCATCTCAAGAAAAATAGATCGTAAAATTATAATGCTGTGTCAAAAGTGAATTCCTAATAAAGATACTGGAAATAAGTGTCTACATTCATGGCCAGCAAAAAAGCTAAACTAAAAGGTCTCCCAACCTACCCTTGCTCAGGGAGTCATTGGCCCTGGATCTGCCCTGGTGCTGAAAAAAACTACAACACTTTAAATGATATATGAAATGCTGGTTTTCTTAAAATCAGGAAGCACAGAACTATGACCTCTGAGCAAAGTGAAGCAAATGAAAAAAGGTGGAGGGGCGACTCAGCTGAGCATGTTGGCACTCACCTGTAATCCCAGCACCTGGGAGATGGAGGCAGGGGGATCTGGAGTTCAATCTTTGGCTACACGGCAAGTTTGAAGCTAGCCTGGGCTACATGAGACTATCTCCAAAAAAAAGCAACCAAACAAGATGAACCCTACAAACAGACGAGCACTTGATGGATTATGACCACATTCTGATAGGGAATGGCCTTTCAGTAACTGAGGAGCAGGGGTTCAGATCCCCACACTGAGCCACATAGGGTTAGAGGGCAGATCACTGCCTCGTTCCTAGCTCAGGGCAAGGTGGTACCTAACACCGAAGGGGGCATTGCACTAGTCTCCATTGAATCCTCCAGCCTCCCTCTCCCTTCACAGGTGCTCATCCACTCGACACATCCTTGTTCCGAGTTCCATCTTAGCTTAGGCCGTGGAGAACCCAGCCTGCCACCCTGATGAGTTCCATCAAGCATTTAAGGAGAAATGATATCAATCTTGTACAGACTCAGCAAATGGAGGTGAGAACACTCAATGCACATGGTCAGTATAAACTTTTACCCAAGTTCAATAAGAAGATGACAAGAAAGCTAAAGATGCCATATCGATGTAGAGCAAAATCTAATCATTTGCACAAAAAGAATGCATCTTATAATAAGTTGGATTTATATTATTTAAACTAGGAATTCAGATAGAATTATCTTGAATTATAAGGGGTGGTGACTCAGTGGTTGAAGGCACTTGCACAAGCCTGGCGACCAGAGTTGATATACAGCACCCAGAGAAAGTCAGACACAGTCAGTAATCAACGCGGCTTTGGTAATAGGAGATGGAGCCAGGGAAACTGGAAGCTCAAGGCCAGACAGTCTGGCCTTCCCAGCAATAAAACAACAATGGAGTCCCTATTTCAGGGTAGAAGGAGAGCACTAACCACCCACCCCATTATCCTCTGACCTTTACACGTGCACCTTGACACATGTGAACCCATACACACACACACACAATGATAGATATTAAAAACAGAATTATGTGAGAATAAATCAATGGATGGTACATCAATAAATACAAAGTATAGAGGAAAATCATGTAAGCATATCTAATTGGTGCAGAAAAGACATCTGACAAATATTAATATCTTTCCCCAATCTAAACTCATAGCAAAAAGAATCTTAATTGGATAAAGACATCAGTGAGAAAACCTACATTTAACATGATGTGCAATGAGGAAAGGGAAGGTGCTTTTTTCCTAAGCTCAGGGGTTAAAAAAAATACCAAATTTCACTGCCTGCAATCAACATATTATGGGAAATTCTAGCCAGTATAATAATACTACAAAAATAATAGATAAAAAGTGAGGAAAAAAAGAACTGTACCTGCCTTTATTTACAAAAACTATGTAGAAATCCTAGTGAATGTTAAAAGGCTAATATAACTGAATTAATATAACATGATTGTAGAATGCAAGGCCAATATATTAAAATCAAATGCATATATTTATGCTAGCAACAAAAAAGTGGAAGGTAAATGCAGAAAAACTCTGACAATCTTTCAAAAAGTGAGTGTGTGTGGTAGATATAAGGAAAAACACACTTTAAAAACAAGAGAAATTAAAGGGAATATCAGTTCTCCCCAAGATGTGTGGAGAATGTAAACTCTACCTATTAGAAGACCCCATCCTGTCCAAGATTAGCCACCCTCTAATCTGAAGGAGCCACCCCATGATGCTAGGTCCCAAGTCCTCCCCTCCCTACTGTGTTACATACAGGGACTAAATCAATGGCTGCTACTTTGTTTTTATTTTTAACTGATGTATTAATCAGTAGGTTCTAGGCAGTGACAGAAATAATCTCAATCTCTCTCTCTCTCTCTCTCTCTCTCTCTCTCTCTCTCTCTCTCTCTCTCTCTCTCTCTCTCTCTCTCCCCTGATGTAATTGTGGAAGCTGGCCAGTCCCAAATCTATAATCAGAAAACTTGAGACCTATGAGAACCAACAATGATTTTCCAATTCAAGGACCCAACCTTAAGAGGAGCAGAGTGTCTCTGCTATAGTCTGAAGGCAGGAAAAGGCTATCATTGAAACTCTGGGTGACCAGGCAGGAGGAGTGCCCCCTTCCTGAGAGAGTCTTGGCCTTTTCTGCTCTGTTCAGTCTTCAATGGATTAGATAAGAACCATCCAATTAGCACAGAGCAATCTGTTTATTCATTTCACCAATCCAAGTGTTAATTTCGCCCATCACCACCCCCACATCCAAAATTGCCCTTGACCAGATGACTAGGTAGGTCCAGTGGCCCAGGCAAGCTGACATACTATTAGGCATCACGACCACAACCCCAAACCTTAGTTCCAACAGTGTCTTACGGAGAAACCACGAACACAAGACGAAGGGTGGAGATGCTTGATGAAGGTCTACTGCAGGTCATGCCTGCATCCCCTCATCCCAAGGGTGATCCCAAAGGTAGATAGAGAAAGACAGACAGGCCAGCCACGGGCCCAAAGAAGCCTAAAACATGGCAGGGAAGGACATGATGAAACTATAGAAGTTTGGGTGGGAAGTGGCCCCTATGGACTCAAGTGTTTGTGATTAAGCCTCATAGTTAATCCCTAGCTGCTGGAGTTTTGGGGGGACAAAGCCTTGCTGTGAGAGGTCTGCTGCTGGGGACAGGCTTTGGATTTTATGGTCCAGCCTCCCTTGCCACTGTTGGAAACTCACTCTTGCTGCTTCCTCCCAGCTGATGTGACGAGATGTGATGCCCAGATGTCTATTCTTACCATGTTTTTCCTGTAATGGTGAACCCCCCCCTCCAAAACTAGCCAAAATAAACCCTTTCCTTCCATTCGAGGCTTGTTTTTTTTCCAGCAATGAGAGGGGTAGCTGTTCCAGAGTATGGGTTTTGCATCAGCGTCCATTCTCCTGTTGTAGTTTTTAGCATAAGTTAAGTCTCAATAACGACATTATTCCCTAGACACCCTATAGGTCTGTGGGACCAAGTGCTGAGAATAAAGTGACATATGCAATTCTAGGTCCCATCCTTAAAGGGAAAGGACACACCTACACATTCCTTTCTCCCCATGCTCCTGGCTGGATATGAACATGGGAAGAGCCATCCTAACAGAATTTCTCTACAGTCGAATAACATGCATGTATAGAAGGAAGCAAGGTTCTTAGTAATGAGTGTGTGTAATGGAGACAGGCATATATTTGGTTTTACTTGTTCAAAGGAAGGAAGGCTGACAATGGCCACCAGTCTTCTGGCCTCCAACACATGGAGAAAACTTAGTCTTTTTTCAACAAATGTTTTTTTCATGCTTTTTGCTTCATTTCTCTTTTTTTTTTTTCTCAAAACATTACAGTATTAACTAAAGCCCTAGAGGTATTGGATTAGTCTTTGGTCTCTTATTGCCTTAGGTGGAACAGAAGTGAGCTCATGGGAAGGTGGGAGCCTCGATTCACAAATCTAGTGAAGCTGAAAGGTGAACATTAAATCACAGGGCGTATCTCTAAGTGTACTAGGGCACGAACTCCAGCTCTCTACGGATCAGCGGAGGACAAATCAAACTGTTTTGAGAAATGTGAACTCAAGTTCCCAGAAAACAGCCACACTTACATCAAGCACTCTACATGGCTGATTGATTAGAACTTCAGTAATTGTAGGAATTGGAATATCACATGTCCAGAGCCAATTATCTTGGGCTATCTTAACCCCTTTAATAGCTATTTATTGCTCAGATACTTCTGTATCTGACCTCACTTCCTGACACTAGTAGGTAAATCCTTTGGAATGTAAGAACAGACCCTTAGCTTCCACTAACCCAAAAGCTAAGAAAGACATCAGATAGCACCTGAGGCCAACAGCAGAAATGTCCCTACTTTGTATAACCGTCCTGCTTGATGTAGCCTGAACAGCCTAACGACCTGTGTTCAATTCCCCAGTATCCATGTAAAGGCAAATGCACAAAATGGTGCATGCATCTGGAATTCATCTGCAGTGGCTAGAGGCCCTGGCATCCCCATTCATATTCTCTCTCTCTCTCTCTCTCTCTCTCTCTCTCTCTCTCTCTCTCTCTCTCTCTCTCTCTCTCTCTCTCTCTTTCTCTCCTTGCAATAAATAAATATTTCTAAAATTTGTAAAAACTCGTGAACCTCCCTCTTCCTCCAGGAGAGAATGTTTCAATTTGGAATCCTTACACAAATGGCTTCACTTACTTGATTAGTCATGAGGCCCCAGCATGTCTAGAAGAATGGCAAGAGTTACTTGAATTTTTTCCCATTTATTTATTTAAAACTGTTAATAATTAGAAACACAGTATGAACGAGTCTTGTGTTGGTACCCCCGTTTCCAAATAAGAGATTACACCTCTTGCTTAATTCCAAGATGGTAGCATTCTGCTTTATATTCCAATCCTAAACTTCAGACATGGTAGGGAAATGAACTCCAAACCTTTCATTGTTGGGTCTTCAGAGAATGTTCTAGAAACATGCTAGGTTAATGTGATCACAGAGCAGCATGGTATCTTCAACCTCAACTTGGAGTTGTGTCCTCTAGCTACATTGGTGACCAACAAAGCGTCTACACCCAGAAATCAGAAAACCAACCCTCACTGAGAACATCACATCCCAGAATTTGTGCCCTTCATACGTGTGAAATATGCCTGGCATCATGACATAGTCTCTGTCATGCAGGAGCCCAAGCATCAGCTAACTGGCATGGCCTGGTGCTGTGCTTTGGGGAGGGTTAGGTGTCTCACTGTGGTCAGAGATGTGGGCCTGAGTTGATTTATCAGTCAGACTTCCTAACCCAGAACCAGGAGTGAGCCTGAAGCCACTGTGCAGTGTTCTGAGAGTTGTTTGAGAATCTGTTCCCCAGAACCCGCTGGTGCCCTCTTGATCATCTTGACCTTTCCATTAGGCTGACCTGTGCCATGGATGCTGGATCTGGTGCATAGAATTAGTCTGAATTTCAACAAACTTTATGACATCTCAGTATGGAAAGAGGCTGAAGTGGTGATGCATTCCCATGCAGTCCTATCTTAGGGGCAGGACAATGGAGTTTAATTATATGATCTGTTAAAAATCAAGGAGCAGATGGCTCCTATGTCCTCAGGCACTCATCATTCTCTGATGCATTCTCACTAAATGATGGTATTCAAGAGCAAAAGGGCCATTTCTGACAAGCAGTGCCCTTCTTGTCTCATCGTAGTTCCTTGAAAGAGTTTCTATACACATCGTCTGCTCACTATTTTCCTTAACCAATTCCAATAACCCCCTACTCCAAGGACAGATCCAATATGCCCACTGAGGAGGGTCCCCAGTGGGTTGGGGACAGAGAGGAGGGAAATGGAGTACCGTCACAAGATATGTTCATATGATGTATCAAATTATTGACAATAAAGATATTTTAGAAACTGGTTACTGCTTACATAATTCATAGCCCTCCATCCCATGGAGCATTCCAGCAATCCCACTGAGAAGGGCCCTCATTGGATGGGGGACAGGGAGGAAGGAAATGGTGGTACCGACACAAGACTTTTTCATACAGTTTCTACTTATTAACAATAAATAAATAAATAAATGGGAAAAAGTGAGTAACTCTTTTGCCTTTATTCTAGACACACTGGCCTCATAACTAATCAAGTACGTGAAGCCATTTGTTATATAGCCCTTCCAAATTGAAACATTCTCTCCTGGAGGAAGAGGGAGGTTCACAGACCCAGGAAACACAATAAAGCTTTAAGACAGGAAGCTCAGAAAGTTAAAGGACTCAAAAGCACCTCATGATGGTTTGAATGCAAAATGCTCCCCATAGCCTTGTGTGTTCTGATTATGCTTCATACTTAATTCCCAGCTGGTAGAACCTTTAGGTGATGAGCCTTGCTGGAGGAGGTGTGAGACTGGAGTGAGCCTTGGGATTTTATAATCCACCTCCACTTGCTAGTTCGAGCTCTTTCATGATCTCACAGTGTGTTTTATAAACATGTTTGCTATTGCTTTCCTCAGTAAAAGCAAGCCCTGTAGGGAAAGAGACTTTATTTTATTCTTCACTGTATCATCAAGAGCAATGTCTGGGAAGCCCTAACTGATCATCAGTAGATATCTGTTGTCCATGGATTAATGTCACCAAGCAAACCAGTTCTTAAAATGCCTGTGCTGGCTCCCTCCTAAATAAATAAATAAATTCCTTTGAGACCCTTTGTGCTGTACCAGTAGCTTCTCTGTGGTCCTCAACACCTTGGTGTGATATTGTGAAAGAAATTGCTAAAGATAGAAATTTTAAAAACCTGCTTAGAACATTTCTGGAAGCAATAGACTCAGACCTGCCTCCATAACACCCCCATGAGTCTGTGCTCTGCGGCCAGTTCAATAGAGGAGGAAAAAAACTCTTTCAGCACCTTCTGTACCTATGTATATCTTATAACTGTAACCTCAATATGAAATTAGTTTCAAAAAATATTGTCATTGGATGAGAAGTACTACAATAAACTCCTCCACCGTCTTCCCTGGGGACAGAAAGAAGACTTTGTATAATTAAAAATAACTCAATGCAACTTAAGAAATACTTATTAAAGAACTACTAAATAGTATGCTCTAAGTCAGAGAAGGAGTCAATAATGATTATCTCTACCATGGTCCCTGTGGTAGTTTGAATGTTTATTAAAGATTGTAAATTGTCTCCAGCCTTCTGGCTGGAGGAGGTGTCACTTTGGCCTGGCCTCCTGGGGTCTGGCCCTGAGATATTTCTAAATTGGATGCAAAACTCTAGGGATACATATTCAAAAAAGCAGCCAGAACTCAAGTCTGGCAATCCTGATGTTTTGTGAGTTACAGTGTGTTAGAGTTGCTTGCTTGTTTTGGAGGTGCTGGGCCTCTGTCTCTGCTTGGATCTATGAAAGGGGGGTCAGCCTTTCCTTAGCTTCCCCTGGATCTGTTACTTCAATAAATACTTTCCTCCCCAAAATTGTGCCTGGTTTGGAGATTCATCCCAGCAGCGTGTGGCTGACTATGACAGTCCCCAACTGGGTTAGAGTTTCAGTAAATTAATAGAGTCTAGTATACCCAGTCTAACCTACTTTAACTGCAAAATGCACTTTATTTTCGCCCTACAGCACTTCTCATTATTCTTAATAGAAAATTCTCTTTTACCAATTTACCAATGTTTTGATATATTTCAATGAGATGCACCCCTTTCAACATTGATGGAATGTATCACAATAACTCCTGGAGTCGTAATGGTGTCATACCCTCCTTTGCTCATCTTGTGAAAATACCACCAACAGGACAGACACAAAAGGCTCACAGAAATTCACTGCATGGATCTAGTGTTCCTGTCAACTTCCAGAGTTTGTTAACTTACACAACTTATGGAATGATAGCTCTTAAAAGTCCCATTGGAGGAGGGGGTCTCTCATTGTGGCCTTCTTGTTTCCTCACTGATAAGAAAGCTATATTCAGTTTACAGTTAAGTCAGGGCTCCACTTCCTTTGGAAAGGTCGTGTATCCCAGCCAACTAAGGGACAACTGCTTGATTCCAAAGGGCTTTCCATTCTCTTTCCATTCTATTTGCCATCTGCCACCCATAGCAAGCAGTGGTACAGTGCCAATGGAAATATAACTCAAGAAATATATTAATGCCATGTACCTTCATATTCTCCATTAGTGTGGAGAATCCAAGTGTGTTTGAAACACAATACAACCAAGGGAGAGGGGATATAAGACTTTAATCTGTGTAAAAAGTCAAAAATTTTAAAAACAATACATACTGCATTGGGTTATTTTAGTAGGTCAGTGATTCAATCACAGGAAGCAAGCATCCTGGCCGGAAGTGACTCCATTTGGATCTGATTAATCCTGCCTCTTCCCTTCTCCCCACCCTCCTCCCACTTTTCCACTCCCAACAGTAAACTATGTGCCATCAACACGGTGGCCCCACAGAACCATGGTGTGTAGTAGGTTACACCATGGTGAAGCACTGAATAGACATTTCAGCAAAGATACACCGATGACAAGGAGACAGCATGTCAAGCAATGTATTCCTGCTCCAATAGCCAAGGATGTGGTGAAAGCTTGGCCTTCGGACACTGCTGGTGGGAATACAAGATGGCAGACTCTTAGGTGATCTACTTGTCAGTTTCCTCAAATGTTAGGCATATGCGTAACATGTGACCTAGTCATTCCTCTGCTATCTATTGATCAAAGAAAAGTAAGAATATATCCTAACAAAGACATACTTGAATGTTTATAGCAGTTTTATTTTTTATATTTATTTACTTATTTGAGAGAGGGGAGATGGGAGGGAGAGAATGGGAGCACCAGGGCCTCTTGCCACTGCAAATAAACTCCATATGCATGAACCACTTTGTGCATCTGGATTTTCATGGGTACTAAAAAATCAAACCCAGACCATCAGGCTTTGCAAGCAAGTGCTTTTAACTGCCAAGCCATCTTTCCAGCCCAGCAGTTTTATTTTTAATAGTCCCAAGCCTGAAAATAACCCAAATGCCTAATAACAGATGAATGGAGAAATACATTATGCTATAACCATACAAAGGAACAGTACTCGGCAGTAAAAATTAATGGCCTTTTCACACATGGAAAAGCATGAATGACTCTCAAACTAATTATGCTGTGAAAAAAGCCAAACAAATATATATACACACTTTGTGATTACATTTATATACAAGCCTTAAAAATGCAAACTAAAGCAGAGTGCCAGAAAGATCATTATCTATCTAGTGTATTGGTTACTTTTCTTGCCACTGTGACAGAAGCAACTTAAAAGAGAAGAAAGTTCCTGTGGCTCACAATTTGGAGGATATCAGTTCATCATAGTGGGGAAGGAAGGCATAGGGCAGGCTCTGTCCCAGGCATCAGGAGCATGGGGCAGTTGCTGGGTGCATAGTGCCAACAAGGAAGCAGAGAGCTTGGGCAGAAGTAGGTTAACCCATAATCCTCAAGGCCCACCCTTCTCCCCATCAGTGACTCTCTTCCTCCAGCTAAGTTCCACCTCCTAAAGGTTTACAACATCCCAAAACAAATTCACTAGCTGGGACCAAGTGTTTAAATACAGGAGCCTGTGAGGGACATTTTACATCTAAACAATAACACCTAGAAAGCAGATGAGTAGGAAGAGGAGAGAGACAGAGTGGGAAGAAAAAAGGACTCTTGGGGGTGACAGATCTATCTGTCAATTACACTGAAATGATGGGTTCATGATGCGTCCACATGTCAAACACTATCAAACTATACACTTTAAACATGCTCAGCTTGTGTGTTTCAATTATACTGTAATAAAGCCATTGAAAGAAATAACTATATTTTCCAAAACAAATTAACAAGAGAAGTGTCATTGCTTGACATCTTTGAACATCTGTCACACTTAGTAAAAGACAGCTGGATTCTCATATCCGCTTGCTATATTCAATGGGTTACATTATGCTGTTTTCACTTAAGAATGAAAAAAATCCACCTTCAAATAAATCTACAGTTGAGATAGGGAGGATTATCTAATAGCCTTCTCAGATCACTGTAGGTGTGTTTGATACCTCATCAAAGCTTGACAAGTGATAGTTTACTAAAGTTACAGTGCAGAGTCTAAAACCAGACTAATATACTTTTCAGATTCACACTAAAGTCAATTGATTGGTTATATACTTGCAATGGATCTTTCTGCATGCATAATTCTATAACGGCATGGTTGTTTGGAATATACCAACTCATTGATTTATGCAGATAGTCCAAATATAGTCACACTTTATTATATATATGTGCATACATAAATACATATATGATATAGCATATGTATTCTGTGGGTGATGGGAATGTAAAATGATATAAATACTATGAAGACCTATTTGATAGCTTCTTTACGTGCCAGACATACACATCAATAAACTATATAAGTAGTATATCACTGACCTTATCCAAATTGATCCAAGAATTGGAAAGTTGTCAAACTGAATGAAATCCTAACTTTCACTTGACAAATCAAAATTTTGTAATTTGACAAACGCTGTCTGTTGTTTTTCTTGAAATGACAGCCTCACTTCGTGCTCTAGAAAATGTCAGCCAAATATTCAAATCTAAGTAATCATCAGGTCTTTGTCAGTGATATAGTCTGAAGCGTATGTCCCTCCAAAGCCATATGTTGAAACCTAACCACATGTGATATTAGAAACTGGAACCTTAGGCATAAAGTCATGAGTGAAGCGAGTTCCCTCATAAGAGGGCACCAAGAAGCTGCCTGATCTCTTTCCACCATGGAACATGCAGCAAAAACACGTCACTCTGTGAACTCTGTGACTCACTCCATGAATGGGTTGCAAGCATCCAAAACTGTGAGAAACAAATATGTATTGTTTATAAACCACCTAGTTTATAGTATTTTGTTTAGCAGCCTGAATGGTTTAAGACAGTCGATCGTGTGTGTGTGTGTGTGTGTGCGCGCGCGCATGTGTGTAGAGTGTGTTGGTGGTGTGTAGTGTGTGGGTGGTGTGTATGATGTGTGGTATATGTACATGTATGAGCAGATATGTGTACCCCATCTACAAGTATGGAGGCCAGAGGAAAAGATCAAGTGTACTTCTCTTCTGGCTCATCCACATATTTCCTTGATATAAGGGTCTCTCCCTCAACCTGGTCTCTGTTCCAAATGGACTGGGGTTACTGATATGGGCAGGTCCACCCAGCTTCTTAGGCGGGTTTTTGAAGAGTTGAACTTGGCAGCCTCTGTCCATAGAAGCAGCAAGTGCTTTTAACCACAGAGCTGTCTCTCTGGCCTTTGTCAACCTTTTACAAGATGTCATTCCTTACAGAGTGGAAGCTTGCAACTGAGTCTCCGCAAGATCTTTCCTTTGAGACAACTATTCTACTTTGGTTTTCAGCAAAAATGCTTTATATATGTGGTGTACACTATTCCATGATCTGGGATGAACATCCAACCAGACACAGTTAATGGGAGCAACGGATTTATTTCAAGCTTACAGATCCAGAGTAAGTTCCACCAATGGTGGAAGAAGCTGCCTCCATACATCCAAGCAGAGGGAAACAACCAAACAGCCAGAAAACACCAAAAAGCAGCAAGCATGGACCTTGGCAGAGCTCAAACCTCTCTGTGTACTTTGAGCTAGACCTCAGGATCCACCCACAGTGACACCTCCTCTAGCCAGGCACTTAGAGATGCAAGTTGCAAGCTTTAATAAGACACCTGAGTCTATGGGGGGCAGGGGAGGCATACATTCAAACTACACTGTGCTTCATGTTTCATCACACCAGGCATCAAAAAGCTATTTAATCAAGGGTTGAAATTTACTATATTTAACTCTAACATTCATAGAACCCTTAAGTGAAACTGGTAATGTTTTCATATGACTGCATGATCATTTGAACGAGGAACAAGGCACACAGCATGATGGGACAATCAAGGGTCAGGGCTGAGTTCCCCTGGCCTTTGTCACAGTGGTATTAGCCCACACTGCTTTCTGAACTACAATGTTGTTAACTCTGTGAAAAAAGCTCTCCGGGACTCCGATGACTCCAGAGATCACACTTTGAGAGCCATGACGTAGTCTGAAAGCATAACTCTTTGTATCTGATTCCAGGCGTCTTGCCTAGAGATCAGAATGTCCCCTGAGCAAGACCAGCCACACTTGAAGAATCGCACCCATTCATCTCACAAGTATGTACGGAGTGCTAGCTGTGGGTGAGTCCAACTCTGGGTGCTGAGAAAAGCGTGAATGTAATGTAAGCCTGACCCTTAGATGATGCCTTCTAAAGGGTAACAGAGAACAAATAAACAGGAACATCAGTCTGTCTGATGGTGATCAGAATGACAGAGAAAATCACTCAGGAGAGTAGTACTAGGAGGGGTCTTCTGTATGGTGTGGCAGGAAAAGCCTAACTGATAAGATAGTTGCATAAAAACCTAAAGGAAGGGCTAGAGAGATGGCTCAGCAGTTTAGGTGCTTGCATGCAAAGACTGTTGACCCGGGTTTGATGCCCCAGTACCACGTGAAGCCAGATGCACAAAGTGGTTTGTGCATCTGGAGTTTGTTTGCAATGGCTAGGGGCCCTGGCACACCCATATTCATTCTCTCTCTCTCTCTCTCTCTCTCTCTCTCTCTCTCTCTCTCTCTCTCTCTCTCCCTCCCTCCCTCCCTCCCTCCCTCCCTCCCTCTTTCTCATGCTCTCTTTCCTCTGTTTGAAGTAGTACATAAATATTCTCTTGGCCTTGAGCTAGTACCAGAAACTATTCCACCAGCATTCTTGGATTCTCGGGCCTTTGAACTTAGACTAGAACTTACACCATAAATTCTCCTGGCTCTCAGGCCTTCAGGCTCACAGTGGAAATTTCCCAGCTTTCCCTGTGTGTACCTCTGGTCTATACATCAGCTCCCCCTCTACCTGCAACCGTCTCCACGAATTACTCCGTGGTTTGCTTCCTTGCTTTCTTAAAGATTCTCATCACAATCACTTTCTCAATGAAGTCTTCCCTGGGCATCCTTTATACCTGTCAAGTTGCCCACCACTTGGGGAAGTGTCTTTCTCCTTCTCTGGCCCATTTTTCTTTTCTCCTTCATCCAGGTCACCATGTGGCACAAAGTACATCCTACTTCAATGGTTTTATTTGTGGTCTGTCTCTGCCCAATAAAATGAGACCACCATGGAGACCTGGAATTTTACCCATTTTATCAGAAGAATATCTCTAAGTCCATTAACAATACCTGACCCTACAGTCAGCGCTTAAAGAAATTAAGGACTAAATACTTTGGTCATTCTAACTCTGACTCGAAGCCACTGTTCTATGAACCCTCCATATACTACTGTCTGGAATCTGCAAGACTCCGACTCTCCACAACCCGCATCACCAACCCTGTCCTGGTAGCTCACATGGCAGGTGAAGTAAATGGTGCCTGGAAAAGCCCAGCCCACCATCCTCCCAAGGCGTAGAGATGACCATGGCGACAGGAACCATACTTCAGCTGGTTTGCATGCAACTGTTTCCTGTTGTCATTCACAAGTTCGGAGCAGATACTGGCAAAGCAAAGGCTGACTCAGGCTGAACGGCAGTTAGAGCAAGAAGAGGATTTGATAAACGTCCTAATGACCCTGTCCCAGAACCAGCCGGACTCTGGCAAAATCCCCAGAATTCACAGATGCCTCTGAGCTGGAAGCACCAATCCTCCTCTTCCAGGCCTGCTGACTGGCCACTCTCTACTCTGGGGAGAATCGCTGCCCATAAACAACCATGGTGCCTCCATCAGACCAATACCCCTGCTCGGAATATTTACATTCATCTCCTAACTGTTGGTTGTGAAGTTAAAAGAATGATATTTTGGATTTTGCTATGCCTATCTATTAAATACAATAATAATTAAGCATTTTCATAATGCATCCTGTAAGAGCCACATTTTACAATAAGAATGCTAACCTTGTGACTGCCCAGTCCAAAGGGCTATCCTTGGACAATCTACCCAGTGCAGTGTCCAGCACCTTATTATAACCTGAATGATGGAAAGATTAAGATATCTTTTTTAATATTTTATTTATTCATTTTCAAGGAGAGAGAGAGAGAGAGAGAGCTCACCAGGGCCACCACCTTGTGGGTCTGGCTTATGTGGGTACTTGGGAATTGAACCTGGGGCCTTAGGCACTGGAGGCAAGTGCCTTAACCGCTGAGTCATCTCTCCAGCCCAAGATTAAGATACCTTGTCTTTTCAGAACATATTTCTTTCATGTATATGTGCACCGATATGTTTGTTTATGCACGTGTGCAGATGTATATATATATATATATATATATATGTATGTATGTATGTATGTATATGTGCATGTGTGTAGAGGCCAGAGGACAATTTCAGATGTTGTTCCTCAGATACTATCCACTTTTTAAATTTTTATTTGTTTGCAAGAGAGAGATACAGAGAGAGAGAGAAAGAGAAAGAGAGAGAGAGAGAATGGGCATGTCAGGGCCTCCAGCCACTGTAAATGAACTCCAGATGCATGTGTCACTTTGAGCATCTGGCTTTACGTGGGTACTGGGGAATCAAACCCTGGTCCTTAGGCATTATACGCAAGCATTTTAACTGCTAAGCCATCTCTCCAGCCCCCCTGTCCACTTTTTTTGAGACAGGATCTTTCACTGGCCTGGAACTCACCAGCAACCCCCAGGAATCTGCCTGTCTCTGCCTTCTCAGAAGTGGGATTATAAACACATGCCTCCCCACTCAGATTATTTTTTAAATGTGGATGACTGTAATTGAA
This sequence comes from Zapus hudsonius, assembly GCA_004024765.1. Lineage (NCBI taxonomy): Eukaryota > Metazoa > Chordata > Mammalia > Rodentia > Dipodidae > Zapus > Zapus hudsonius. The sequence continues at coordinate 2,612 of PVHP010036258.1, read as the reverse complement.
CTCAGGTCCTCATACTTGCAAACCAAGCTCCTGGGTAGATTTCAATACCTATTATGGATTGAGTTGTGTCCACCACTAAACTTACCTATTAAGGTCCTAACCCTCAGTACATGAAATTGTGACCTTATTTGTAAACACGGCTTTAAAGAAGTGACTCCAGGCTGGGAAGGTGGCTCAGTGGTTAAAGACATTTGCTTGTAAAACCTTCTGTCCCAGGGTTCAATTCCCTAGCACCCATTGAAACATTTGTGCACATTGGCATGCCCATAAAACATACATAAATACATACATACATGCATGCATGCATGCATAATTTTTTTAAAAAGAAGTGATTCTGTGAAAATGAAGAAGCTGGTACAAATGCTTAATCCAATGTGACTGATGCCCTTGTAAGAAGTGGAAAACGCATGCGCAAACAGGGATAAGCGTGTGAAAAGGTAGCAAGACGGTGGCTTATCAGTCACTTCTATCATTGCTGCAACCAAGAAACCTGGCACAAGCCGTTTAAGGAAGGAAGCCTTTATTAAAGTTTACAGTTTGAGATTTCAATGCCCTGGGGCAGGGAAGGCATGGTGGCAGGAGCAGGATGCTGATCACCTGCATCCACAGTCAGGAAGCAGAGGGCAGCAATGCTGGCAACTCAGCCCATGGGATGATGTCACCCACATCCAGAGTGCATCTGAGCTCGTCAGCCATCCTCATTTAGAATAGCTCTCACATATGTGCCCAGAGGTTTGTTCCCACCTACTTCTAAATCCTGTCAAGTTGACAACTGAGATTAACCACTGATTGCAGTGGCCATCTACAAACCACCTTGATCTAGAAAGTCCTGTATTCCACACTATGAGAACATAGATTTGTGGGCTGTCGAAATAGCTCAGTGGTTAAGGCACTTTCTTGCAAAGCCTGACAGCCTGGATTCGATTCCCCAGTACCCATGTAAAGCTAGACGCACAAAGTGGCACTTGTCTGGAGTTTGTTTGCAGTGACAAGAGGCCCTGGTGTACCCATTCTTTCTTCTTTTCTTTTCTCTCTCTTTCCCTCTCTCCTTGCAATAAGTAAACAAAATATATTTAAAAATAATATAGATTTCTGTTGTGTAAGCCACTCAGTCTGTGGTATTTTGTGATGGCTGCCTAGGAAACCTAATATAGCACTATTTTCTCATGATCTATTTTTGTTCTTATGTATATGCTCTATCACAAAACACTGAAAACTCTGAGCGTGTGAGCGCATTCCAATGGAAATGCATTTCTTTTTTTTTCCAGTCTTTCAAAATTGCCAAACTTTACTGCAACATATATATATATATATATATATATATATATATCCCAAACATCTTTTTTCCCCACTCTCTAAGGCGAATTTTAGGCCTTAATAAATACCTTTGAGAACATTGTCCTTTGTCATTTTCCTGGCTGAATACTAGGCTATCCATGGTCCCCTGTCACAAGGACTGATCCAGACGACCCATGGAGGAAATGCATTTCTTAAGTACTTGATGCAGAGTTCTTGCAAATGTCTTCACAAATTATAGTCCACAAGGCGATTGCTATGGCAATGAGGATGTGGCTAGGTTTTGAGTCATCCATAGCAAGGAATGACTTGGGGTTAAGCATGAAGTTTATCTGCAGGAGGTCAGCACTCTTCATTAAGGTACCAGAATTGGTTGAAAACAAGACTCTTGACCTGCAGCTCAGGCTCGTTGAATTACACAAACGAGATATCCAGTGCATCTCTTTACAGTAAAGGGCAGCTCTTTCTAGTAACTGAAATTCTGTCATTCCTTCTTGAACCACTGTCTTCCCACTAACAACCCTCTGAGGAAGACATACTGGTCATTGGCAGCCAGACATTCTAAGGAGACATTGTAGTTGAGGAAATTCATTCAGGCCCTGGTCCTTGTCACAGCAATGTTCTCTCCAGGCACCTAAGGCTGCTCTCCAGGGTGGCATCTCCCTTCCCCAAATGTGCCAGGTGCACACTGCTAACCTACATCATGCCAGTCGACCCTGCTCTTTAACCAGAAAGGACACAATATGATTTTCAAAACTTCCTGTGTCCTAATGACCAATTTTAATCTAGATGCTTCTACATTAGTCCCCACATTCTACAAACCCTCACGTAAAGGCACCTTCTCATTGTGCACTTGGGGGTAAAAACCACACACTCACCCAGTGCTTTTTCCAAAGATGAAGGTCAGCCTGCTCTCAAGTCTTTAGGAAGCACTTCATGATGAGCTTGTGAATAGAGAGATTAGTCCACATAGAGGGTGGATGGTTTTTAGGAGGCAGGGAGCAGAAGAGCCTTTCAGGCACTGTTGTTCTTTCTTTATCTCCCGTCGCCCATTGCCAAGGCTAACTCTTTGCACCTTGTCTTTGCTTCATCTCATAGGCATGTTTAGCTTCTTCTCTTGCCTTCTGCTTTTCCCTTCCTTCCCCTTTTCACTTCCTCCTTCCTTCCTTCCTTCCTCCCTTCCTTCCTTCCTCCCTCCCTCTTTCCCTTCTTCCTTCCTTCCTCCCTTCCTCCCTCCTTCCCTTCCTCCCTCCCTCCCTCCCTTCCTTCTTCCCTCCCTTCCTTCCTCCCTTCCTCTTTCTCTACTTCCCTCCCTC
>PVHP010036257.1:0-18014 GCA_004024765.1 Zapus hudsonius | reverse complement strand
CACACACACACACACACACACACACACACACACACACACACCAGCAAACAAGGAGGCATGGGGGCCAAAGACTTCCTTCCCCTTTACATAGCCTTTCCCAGACTTATTGAGTCCCTACGTCTCTGGAATTTTTCTTCTTGCACTGCCCTCCCAGGAAGGGATCTTTGTTTCTAGCTGTCCTTATATCCTGCCCCGTACTGAGAGGGCTGCCTTCCTGTAAGCGACCTAAGATTTCTAAACAGGTTAATTTGACAGCAAAACTTAACCATCACAGCACACACACTAGGTCCTTGGGGAACAGCAAGGATGTGCACACAAACTCAGTCCTCAGGAAAACACACACTAGGTCTCTGGGGAAACAGCTGGGATGGGCACACACTACACTAGGCTGGTGCATTCTTCTCTCTTAGCCCACTGGACATTCTTTCCCACCTGGGCTGAGATCTGCCCTGTGAACACAGACATCACAGGGAACAGTCAGAATTTCAGGTTAGAATTTTCCAGAACTTTGATCTTGTGTTCATGGCTTCTGGCCCCTTTATTGATTGTGGTAAACATGGTTCATGAGCAAATACTTGTAAGGGAGCAGTGAGCAGGCATCAGCCGGGAGGATGTGGAAGGAGGCAACACAGAGAAACAGCCCGGCTGTGCACTCACTGTTTCAGTGATTCTGACCAATCCCAGCACACACCCTTGCTCCCCAGAGCGGACATTCCCAGAAGTGAGGCATACTCAGAGCCAGGCACTGCATATCTGATCTCTTCTTCGAGAAGTCTTGCCCGCTCTGGACTTTCTCTAGTATGAGTCTGTGAGCACATACTTCCTAAGAGTGCACACTTCCTGTGAGTCCACCTTTTCTGTGTGTACATACTTCATTTAAGTACACATTGTCTGTGAGCCCATACTTCCTGTGTGTACACACTTCATATAAGTACACATTGCCTGTGATCCCAGGCTTCCTGTGTGTACACACTTCCTGTAAGTACACATTGTCTGTGACCCCTGGCTTCCTGTGTGTACACACTTCCTGTAAGTACACATTGTCTGTGACCCCTGGCTTCCTGTGTGTACACACTTCATGTAAGTACACACTGCCTATGAGCCCAGGCTTCCTGTGTGTACACACTTCCTGTAAGTACACACTGCCTATGAGCCCAGGCTACCTGTGTGTACACACTTCCTGCAAATACACACTGCCTTTGACCCCATGCTTCTGTGTGTACACTTTTTCTGTAAGTACACACTGCCTGTGAGCTCACACTTCCTTGTGTACACACTTCCAGTAAGTACACATTGTGAGCTCAAACTTTCTGTGCCTGCACACTTCCTGTGAGTCCACATTTCCCGTGAGCCCACACCTCCTGTGGGTCCTCACTTCCTCAGAGCCCGTCCGCCTGGAGCACACACTTCCTGTGAGCTCTCACCTGCACAGCCCCTCAGGTTCTGGAGAGCCCTCCATTCTTCACCTTCCAAGAGCTCAAGGACATTGCTTCCTCAGCTCTTAGCCCTGAGTTCCCATGAGGCCAATTCCTCCCTCAGCTCCTCCCTGGGACACTGCCCTCCTGTCCTGTGCTTTCACGAAGGCCTGCACTTCTCTCTGCATTAGGCCCTGATCTAGAAGGATGGGTATTTGATCACAGCTCATGTTCCCGTGATAGATGGCGGGTCCTATGATGGCAGAAGCAAGTCAGCTTGGACCTAGCAGCGTCAGTGAAGTTGGCCTTATGTGATGTCACCAACTGAAGGGTGAGTTGTGGGCCATGTTTTCTCCTTAGGAGAGGGGTATTCTTAATATGCATTTTTAAAATAAGGGCACACTGGGTAAGCACAGCCAGCCTGCTGATTTCTCTAACCTGACACAGCATTTGAGGCTAAGTACATTACAGAGTTTTCTGGAACTTTGTTAAGGCCGGCAGGACATGGAGAAGGGAAAGCAAGTTTCGTGCTCTGATGTCACTTGGCTCATCAATCTCCTGAAATCCTTTCAAAATGCTCTCACGAGCCCTTAAATACGTCACTTCTTCCCCATGACTCAGACTCGGCAGGCTTGGCCATAATTCCTCAGACAGTTTTCTTGCAGAAGGTAAAGGCTATCAGAATGTTAACACTAGAAACTTAGGGCCTTATACAAAAGGATTTATATCAGATCAACCCTTTAAGCCGAAGGTTCTGGAAAATACCAGTCGACAAACGTGACTGATGGTAGGAGACTAAAAAAGTCTGCAAATATAAGGTGATTGCAAGGTGAGTGTGGTCTATAAAAATCCACCCCTACATATCATAGTGTAGCCCATTCCTAGCGTTGTGTGCTCACAGAGGCTATCAACCCACCCTGTGGTCACAGGTAAACCGAAGACACTGCGGGAGCCGAGAAGAGATGTTCCCACTGAGCTCAACTCTCTGCCTAGACCTGCATCATTCCTCTCGTTACTACTGTCCCCATGCTTTGAGGGCCATCAGTTAGGCTTCTTTAATGCCCTTTGCCTGCCTGCTTGGGAGTGACCTCTCCCCATCCTGCTACATAATTCATCCATGGCATCCCTGTTGGATGTCATTTCTCTCACATTCTGAACCCTCCATCCCTCTCTGCGCTGCCTGCACAGTGCAAGCTTCCATTTTCCCAAGCATCTAACTGCTGGCATCTTCTGCTGCAGAGTTATGGTACCAAAGCCAAATCCTAGCAGCAGACAAGCTTGAGCAAGGCAGGAGTCGTGGTGATGTGGGAGTCTGATCATTGCCTTCCACACGCCCCACCCGCTGCATATTGCACCCACAGCGAAAGTGGTACCTCCGCAGCCTGGACCTTCAACCTCACAGAGAAGAGGCAAGGCCAGGAAGGGAAGTGGGAACCGAGGCTTTGGGGAGACTTCTGACATCATCTAGGGAGTGTGTGCAATTGGTTTTCTGGGATGAAAAGGGCATTTCTGTGTAGGACTGAAATCTCAAAGGATGTGGGTCCAGTGAGAAATACACCTCTAGTAGACCACAAAGAGCCAGCTGCTGGCATCAGGGGCTTTGCCCAGGGTCTTGCAGGGCATCTGACACAGGAGAGCATTGCAGAAGGAGATGAGGCAGCAGGGGTGCTGATGGAGAGGAAAGTAATTACCCAAGTTGGAAAGGGCCCAAGCCCGGGATTAGCTCACACCTCCCTGCGGAAGGGGAGTGCTTATGACCACCAGCTGCCGTGCCCACTGCTTCTCCTCTTGCAGGGCACCAAGACCACTGTGCCATGTAGAACATTGTTTGTGATTTTAACATGGCTGGAGAGATGTCTAGATGCCTGCTGGCAAAGCCTGGCAGCCTGGGTTTGATTCCCCAGTACCAACAGAAAAGCCAGATGCACAGTGGCACATGCATTTACATTTACAGTGACAAGAGGACCTGACACACCCATCCTCCCTCACCTTGCAAGTAAATAATAAAGAAATTAGAAATTACTGTGATCTTGAGGGTCATAAAATCATTATGGGCAAAGCATTGAGTCTCCCTGACCTTAACTTCCAGGAATTCTGAGGTTCTGGTGCTGCTGCACTGTGAGAGCAGATGTAAAGTGGGGTCTGTATGCCTGAGGTCAGGGTCTGTGTGCCTGAGGTCCAAGTCTGTGTGCCTGAGCACAGGGTCTGTGTGCCTGAGGTCAGGGTCTGTGTGCCTGTGGTCCGGGTCTGTGTGCCTGCACTTGGGGTCTGTGTGCCTGAGCCCTGGGTCTGTGTGCCTGAGCTCGGGGTCTGTGTGCCTGAGCTCAGGGTCTGTGTGCCTGAGGTCCAGGTCTGTGTGCCTGCGCTTGGGGTCTGTGTGCTTGAGGTCGGGGTCTGTGTGCCTGAGGTCAGGGTCTGTGTGCCTGTGGTCCAGATCTGTGTGCCTGCTCTTGGGGTCTGTGTGCCTGAGCCCAGGGTCTGTGTGCCTGAGTTCGAGGTCTGTGTGCCTGAGCCCAGGGTCTGTGTGCCTGAGGTCGGGGTCATGTGCCTGAGGTCAGGGTTTGTGTGCCTGAGCTCTGGGTCTGTGTGTCTGAGCTCGGGGTCTGTGTGTCTGAGGTCAGGGTCTGTGTGTCTGAGCTCGGGGTCTGTGTACCTGAGCTCAGGGTCTGTGTGCCTGAGGTCCAGGTCTGTGTGCCTAAGCTTGGGGTCTGTGTGCCTAAGCTTGGGGTTTGTGTGCCTGAGCCTGGGGTCTGTGTGCCTGAGCTCAGGGTCTGTGTGCTTGAGGTCAGGGTCTCACAGAGAGAAGGAACGAGGCATTTGCCCTGCCAGCCTTGCTTGTGCTCCCAGTAGGTACCTCTCCTTCACATGTGACTCTTGTTATGAATAGAAAATAAATGGACTTCACTCCTTTGCCTTCTCTCTAGAAGTTCATTAAAAGCTTATATACACACCAATCAAGGCATTTTTTATGAGACACAGCCAAGAAGTTTCAAGCCTGTGGTGCCAATAAACACACTTCTCCAGAAGGAACCAGCCCTATTTATGTAAAGGAGACACTTAATTCAACCGAATGGAAATAGGAAATTAGAGCGAAGGCTTGATTATAACATCGAGGAGGCTTTCTAGGATGATGTTCTCTTGGAAAATCTCCAGGTGCTCAAAAAGTTGAGGAATGTCAGAATTGGCTAGGTAAGTCTGACAGATTTGGGTAGAAACGAGTTTTCTTCAAGTAGGGCTCACCTGAAAATGTTAGCTCTGCAGAGAAGGGAGACCCAGTCTTCAGACCTGACTGTGGCGTCCTGTGAGTTCCTGGGCTGTGAGACTTCACACTGAGCCTGCCCAGGCCATCCCACACTGGACCTGCAGTGACCCAGGACTTCTACAGCCTGGACCTTAGAGGCAGGTTGGAAAGACAGGGAAAATCATGGATTTTCATAGGAAGCCAGGAAAGGCCCCACACCTGGGAGCCTTGTAGAAGCCTCTTGGTGAGAGACAAGAATTCTCTGAGTAATAAGAATTCCCACCAATTACCATTTGCTATGAAGACTGTTGACATAAATTAATATTGCTTTTGTATAGAGATGCTTTCTGCTAAACCAGCAGTGAACTAAGCTTACAGACCTTGGGTAGAATCTGGATGCCTTCCCCAGACATTTTCTGGAAATCTCGAATAAGACAATTAACTCTATTTACAGCAAATGAATCCTACCTTCCTACACCGGGGTGATCTTATCAACTGTAACCCTGTTGGGGGCCCCTCTGAAACATAGTGTCCCTGCTGTCATTTTATGATCTCATACAAGCAGCAAGGCCAAGGATGGAAATGGTCCTTGTGGGTGTTGGGGGGACTTCTCTCCAGCCATGAATGTTAGCAAATATTGTCTTATATTAAATGGCCAAAGAAACATCCTTGTGAATATAGGTAAGCACACTGAACCTCTAGTCCCGTAGGGTGACTGAAATCAGGTCTCTTGTCAATAATGGGACAGACAACATCCCAGAGAATCTGCCTCTGTCCCCTTGGCCAACAAGAAACATACTTGATACCTAAGAACAATGCATGGCAGCCTGCATACTGTGAGCACCATTCTCGTGGCTCCTTGTTTTCAGGACAGAAAGACCTCATGCCCCTCGGCTTCTTGAAAGTCAGTAGGGATGTTCAACCAAGAACTCAGGCAGCAGATGGGCCCTGGCTCTCCAGAGGAGCAGAAGCGGGGGAGGTGGGTACAATATATGAGGCCAGGTACAGTTCCCCACCCTGTGAACCTCACCCACCATCTCCTGTGCCTTCCTTCCCCACCCACAGCATCATTCTCAAACATCCCTCTCTGTCCTCCAGTTGCCCATCATGGCTCCCTGTGTAGCCTTCCCCACCATTCTGCCTGCATTGCCCCCAGCACAGTAGAAACAGTTACTCCTTTGTCCTCACACCACCATGAGCCCACGTCCTGTCCTCTCGGGGAGGAGACCAGGTTCACCAACAACATTCACCCCACGCCACATTCAAGTTCCTTTTCCATCCAGCTGCCCTTATCTACAGGTCCCTTGACCCCACCCCCTCGTGTTCTGGTGGTGACGAGAGTCCCACTAAGTACAAAGTATCAAGAAGCAGCCTATGGGGAGGTGTCTGTCAGCTTCCTAAACATATGGACTGGATCCAGAAGGAGGGGACAGACACTGGGTGGCTGAGATAGTTTGTAACTGGTCCTTCTACCCCTGCCTCACTCTGTTCCTCAGGGGCTTATATGTGAACTCACTCCAGATCAAATGTCCAGTTTCTATTAAATTACCCTAACCCTCAAAATCTCTTAATTTGTGTTCACTATTAAGAAAATGATGACATGTGATTAAATTAACAGCCATGATTTTGTTTGTCAACACTAAACCACAGATTTTTTTTTTTAAAGGCACCAGGGCGGGATGATGGCCTGGTGGTTAAATGCACTCCCTGTGTAAGCTTGACCACCAGAATTCAGAGCCCCCAAACCCACTCAAAGCCGTTGCAAGCAGCTTACTTGTCTGTAACCCTAACATCTCATGGCCGTTGGAGGCAGGAGAATCTGTAATTCATGGGCCAGCTGTGTAATTCATTTTTCCAGGTTTGGCAAAAAAAAAAAAAAAAAAGAGGCCCTGTCTCAAACAAGGTGGAATAGAAGGACTGACACCCCAAGCTTGTCTTCTGACCTCCACACACTGGCTACAGCTCACACAGGCGTGCACACACACGTGCACACACACACACACACACACACACACACACACACACACACACGGTATCCCAGTCACTAATCTGATTCACAAAACACTCTCTGAAGGCCTGAGCACACAGACAACTTCACACTCTTATCCTGGGACCCATCAGACCCAAGGAGGCCATCTTGAGGATTCTTTGAAATACCAAGAGGATTCACTTGTTTGCGTTTCTTTGAAAACACCAGCTTGTGATCAAAATCTGAATGGTTTCCCCAGCATGACTGAAACCTATAGCCTGTTAGAATCACTCAGAGTTTACAGAAAAACAGCACATTCACTTCTTGTCACGACATACGCCTCCCTACAAGGATTGGAAAATGACTTCAAAGACATTTTGAAGTAGACAGAGTAATCAGTTCATACTTAGCTAAAATGCTTATTTCGGAAGTGCCTCGGGTTTGTGTGGTAAATTCAGGCCTGGCCCCATCATTAGATCTAAGGGTTCCTTTAGGGCCGATGTCTATAAATGCTCTGTTGATCCCGGAGCCAGCTGGGAGCTTGTCTTTGGTCTTTGTTGCCAGTCTCTGTGAGTGATCGGATGCACACACCTGCCGAGTCCAGTGAGCCACACAAGTGTGTCACTCCTGAGATGAAAAGTCTTGGGTCATCCAGAGACGCACCTGGCATTCTGGGCAGCGTGGGCTTTGGGCCACTGTTGACTGAGCACCGCATGGAGGGGTGCTCATTTCAGACAGCCATAATGGAGTGGATTCCCTTGCCCCACTTCCAAGTCAGCTTGTTGCCCTCTGGCAAATTAGAATGTCCCCCACCCTTGCTGTGGAGAAAGGGCAGCTTGCTCTAAAAGCGCCATATGTGCTTTGCGACTCTGTCCTTGTCCTTCCTCAGATGAGTCCTGCCATTTGACCGTGGAGGCAGGAAGGGCTCTGCACGCTTGCTCTGAGCTTCTGGAAACATCGACTTCAGTTCTCTTTACCTGGGCCCTCACCTGGCATTAGCCGTGGTGTGCGGCAGCTGTTAACAGATACTGTTTGAATGAATGGTCACTCAGACACATCCTGGTGCTGACTTCTAAAATCCTTTGACCTTTGCATGTGCTTTCTCATACATTCCTGACTTCTGCTGCTCTTAGAGAGACAGAGACTCCATGGCCAGAGACAGTAAGTCACCCCTGTAGGCCCGATACTCTGGAGAGGCTTTCTCATTCATATCTAGTAAGAGATTCAAATTGTCATGAGTATAAATCCTCAATGGGATTTTGCTCAGTGTCCCCAGCAAATGGAGGGACCCAAGGTCATGGCAATCTTGATGTGGGTACAGTCAGGGATTGAAGAAAACATGGCTGGAATCACAAAGACCCAGAGCAGTCAGTGAGCATGGGGTGTGGAAAGACCCAGAACAGTCAGTGAGCATGGGGCATGGATCCCTTCGTGCCCCGCAGCAACAGCTCCTGCTAGCTTGCAGCAGGAGCTATGCCCCAGAAAGATGGCACAGGCAACCTGCTCAGATTTAGGCAATGAACAAGCCACCCCTCACCTGTCCAGAATACCTGTCTATTTGTGGCTTCAAAGGGAAAGATCTCATATTCCCAGTGTCATGGTTTGATCCAGGTCCCCCACAAACAAATGAATGTGTTCTGATAGGTCGATCCTCAGCTGATGGCAGTTTGGGTTTTACAACCTCGATGAAGCTGTGTTGTTGGGGGCGGGCTTATGGGGGTTATAAACCAGCTTCCCCTTGCCAGTATTTGGCACACCTTCCTGCCGCTGTTTGCAGTGCTATGGCAGGGGTGATGTCCAGCCCTCTGCTCATGCCATCGTTTTCCCTGCCAGGATGGAGTCTCCCCTTGAGTCTGTAAGCCAAATAAACCCATTCCCCCATAAGCCGCTTTTGCTTGGGTTCTTTCTGCGCAGCAACTAGAAAGCTGACCGCAACACCCAGGAAAGCAGCTGAGATCACCACGCTATCAATGGTTAATGACTTCATCCTTAAAACACATCCCTGCTTCCTTAAGTGGCTTCAGCGAGTGATAGAGGTAGTAGTTTAAATACAAGTTCCTAATAGAAGATATTTGACCTAATGGAGATCAACACGAATAGTATCACGTATGCACCTGTAGCTTGGCTGCCATCGGATATCCGTGCAGTTTGAGATTTGGCTTTGCAAATTGAGCACATAATCCAATGTGCAGAGATCCATGACCACTGAAATAAATAACCTCTTCCTCCAAACATAGGCAGAAATGGAATGGAAGGTCATCACACTCGCTTCCTGTGTTACGAGGGGGATGTGGGGCTCTGCACGTTCTGCAGAGAATTATCAACGTGCCCTAGTTACTTCACACTTGTCAATGATGATACTTGTCAGTGGACTTGTGTTGGAACACTTGTTTACTCTCGTTCTGTCCCCACCCTAGTGAGTGTCCAAGTGACTCTCATTTACTGTGACTCTTCACTTCTGTTCACCTTCTCAGGCCATTGATAAAACCGTGGGAATTCAGTCAATATGACTGAAGCCCTTTATCTTTAAAATGTTTGGAAATTGGGAAAAAGCTCAGCACTACTTTCATTTTTGCAATATTTTATAAAAGAAATAAGGAGGGCTGGAGAAATGGCTCGGCGGTTAAGGTACTTGCCTCCAGTGCCTAAGGCCCTGGGTTCAATTCCCCAGGACCCACATGAGCCAGACCCACAAGGTGGTGTCCCTGGTTGTTTCTCTCTCTCTCTCCCTCTCTCTCTCTCTCTCTCTCTCTCTCTCTCTCTCTCTCTCTCTCTCTGCTTGAAAATGAATAAATAAAATATTTGAAAAAAAGAAGTACAGGGCTGGAGAGATGGCTCAGCAGTTAAGGCACTTGCCTCCAGTGCCTAAGGCCCTGGGTTCAATTCCCCAGGACCCACATAAGCCAGACCCACAAGGTGGTGGTCCTGGTTCTCTCTCTCTCTCCCTCCCTCCCTCCCCCCTCTCTCTCTGCTTGAAAATGAATAAATAAAATAGTTAAAAAAAAGAAATAAGCAAGGTGTGAAAACAGAAGGCCATTCCATACACACTTAAATGGTATGGGAAAGGCTGGCGCTTACGTGATCCACGCCAGCATCCACTGAACGGTCAGCGAGGAGGTGGCCAACAGTCATCCATATACCAGCAAGGAGGTAGTGACCATAAGGTAAAACGGCCCTTGTCATTCATACCTCTTCTTAGTGCCCCACCCCTGGGAACTCTGGAAATGTTGCCCAGGGTTTGGGGATCAGCCCTGGCCGCAGTATCTATGTTGTCGATGCCAATGGGTCAATCTAAGGACTGCTTCTGTGAGCCACCCGAGGGGTGAGGAGGAGTCGGCTCACCCAGAGCTCCCAAGCAAGCTCTGGGCACACGAGTTCCCTGGCAGGCTGATCACAGCTCTGAGAGCTCTTACATAGGGTGTGATGGATGGTTAACCTTGGTTGTTGACCAGTTTGAGAAGAGCTTAGGAGATCCATGAGACACGCTTCTAGGGGTGCCTAGGAAAGCATTGACAGCCAGGACTGCCCTGAATGTGGGAGGCACCATCCCCTAGTCTGGATCCTGGAAGGAAGGAAGCTGGAGGAAGCCTGCAAACAGGGCACAGGGGTTCTGTCCCAACATGTCCTCTGCACTGTGATAGACCAGAACTGTGAGCCAGAATAGATCCTTGCCCCGTAAGTTGTTCATGTTAAGGTGGGAGTCCTTGGCCCTGTCTTTGAGGGAGTTGTGTTCCACACGGACCATGGAGGGAACTGGGGGGCATAAGTTTACCACTCAGGTAAATTTTCAAACAGCTTAATATTTCATTTTTGAGTGAGTGACACACGTTTCATGAAGACAAATAGGAACTTCAGATTAGCAAGTGAATTAAGACAAACAAAAAAGATACGTAAGCGACTTGTAATCTAATCACCCAAGGATGATTACTGTTAATAGTTTGGTCAATTTCCGTTCTGGGATTTTCCAGACCTTGAGTATTTTTAGATCGACATTTATCTGCATTGTATCTGTTTATTCAAGCAAAGACTTTTTCTTTTAAGATGACATTATTTTGCTCTGTTAGCCTGAATCGCATGTGTGGCATGTCTGCAGATCACTGACTATTATTATTTGCTTTCCTACCTCTTGGCCTTCCGGTCTCGGGCTGTGCCGTGATCGAGTTAACCCCCAGCTTGTCTGCAGTCACCACAGTGCTGTAACTATCGTCCTGCTCAGCTGCCCACGTGCATCAAGTCATTTCCTTGGGGTGAGATTTTCTGAAATAGAATTGGTAGGTCAGGGCTATATATTTTTACTACATTAATATGGGTTGAAAATTGTGTTTTAGAAAGGTTACATCAATTTGTATTCTCACCAGCAGTATAAGAAAGTGTTCTAATCAACCCACAGTGCTGTCTTCTTTTTTTTTCTTGCACACATGTGTAGTATCTGTGGTATGGTGTGTGTGGTGTGTACTCACCCTGTGTGTGGTGTGTGATGTGTACACACCCTGTCTGTGGTGTGTGGTGTGTACACACCCTGTCTGTGGTGTATGGTGTGTACACACCCTGTGTGTGATGTGTGGCGTGTACACACCCTGTGTGTGGTATGTGGTCTATACACACCCTATGTGCAGTGTGTGGTGTGTACACACCCTGTCTGTAGTGTGTGGTGTGTACACATCCTGTGTGTGATGTATGGTGTGTACACACCCTGTCTGTGGTGTGTGGTGTATACACACCCTGTGTGTGGTGTGTGGTGTGTAAACACCCTATGTGCACCACTGCATCCATCACAGATGATAAAATATATGAATTACTACACGGGCCCTCACTTTTGAGGCAATGATATTTAACTTATTTTGAAATCTCAAATATCATTAAAGGGCATGTGTTATTTTTAGGGCAGGAATTTAAAATGTTTCCCAAACACTTCCCCCCTCCCTCCAGCATCCTTTCCTGCAAGCCCACAATAGTCTGATTTTTCAAGGTCTCCACACAAAGGGTCCCTGCTCTGGGAAGCAGGCAGCAGTGATGTGTGAACAGTAAAAACATCAGTTCTGTCCACAGACAGGCTCATGACCTCATCCCTCGGTGGACATCCCCTCGTAGCCCATGATCCTCAGAGACAGTAGCAATGCACCACAGAATATGTGCAAAACCTTCGTAGCCAGACAGCTTGACCTCTAGCCGTCCGTTCTGTCTGTAAGCTGCAGCTCTGAGGCCTGCTGCTCCTCCTGGCCAGGATGAATGGCGCCAGGCTCCTGATCCCGGCCTTCCCCTGCCTTCGGGCTCCTGGAGAGGGAATCACAGTGAGATGCCTCTCCTCCCTCTGCAGCTCCATCTGGTGAAACATCTGCAGTGTGAGCTGGACAGACCAGTGTGGGGTGAGGAGTGATGCTGGGATGGGCTTACCTGTGTGCAGATGAGACCATACATCTCAAATAGTCTTGAGGGTTCAGGCTGCTCTTCTTGGAGGGCTTCCCAGAGAAGGCTCGTTGCCCCCACACATGGTGGGGTTACAATGGCCAGGAAGTTGACAAAACTTGCCAGTGTTAAGAAGCTCTGGAAAGATTCACAAGGCCCCTCGCAGAGTTCTGTAAGCAGTAATAATTTCCTGGGAGAACAGACTCTCCAATCAGCTGAGCTGCCTATAAGCTGTATGAGGAGCTCAAGGAATGTAGCTTTTGTGAGTGGTCACTCGTCTTGGGGTGGGCTTCTCAGGGTGATGCAGCTAGCTGTCTTTGAGTCATGCATGCGCCTGGAAGTAACCCCTCACCCATACTCCTGGAAGTAACCCCAGAAAATTGAATGGTCTAACTAAACTCAACTCAGATAACATGGTTTCTTTGGCCTGTTGTTGGTGTCCTATCTGGGATGAATAAATGTGGATTCACGTCTTCCCAAAAAGGGAATACAAAAAGGGAATTTAAGTCTCTGCCATGTTTCAGGCATCTGGAAGAGGTGGATGGGTGGAGAAGATACAGGAAAGATTACAATGAGTGGGAAAATGTTTTGTGAAGCTGTAGGGTTATTAATCCCAAGTGTTATCGGGAAGTTCTGGGATGAAGAGAAATCAAGACTTAGAAAGGGGGAGGGGCGCAGTTAGCTCCTCACACTGGATCATCTATAGGTGCTTCCCAGGTGTGAGCAAGCTGTGGAAGGAAGGGGTCTTTTAAATTAGCTTTGTTATTAGGATAGCATTGTTCATTTGATTTGTATTATCATTATTAGCCAATAAACGTTTGAAAAATAGTTTTCTTGCATCTCTTGAATCTACAATTCAATTGCTAGAGACGAGGGCTCTGGGGAATTCCATGTTTTATGGTGATGTGACCCCCATGGGGAGGTCTTTGTTGTTACTTTCATTTGGCTCTAAGAGGAAGTGTATTGATAGGATCTTTGGACATTTGACATTCAGTCGGGGATTTTTCTTTTGGACATATTTCATCCACAAGCAGAGAATAAATAGAATTTTCCAGAACTACGTCATTGACTGCCTTGGCTTTGCAGAGGAGGGCACCAAGAAAAAGCCAGGATAACAGAAATCCACTCTGAAAACACAGTGAGCCCCTCTCCACACTGCCAATCTGAGACCAATCCCAAAGGATTATTGAAATTTTTTTTCTGGAAGGATATATTGAAAAGGAAACCCAAATGAGAAGCATTTGCCATGTGAGGCTGTAAACACAACCCTGGGAGGTGATGTGGTACTTACCCTAGGAGAGTCCATGCTCACATGCATGAAATCGCAAGGGGATAGATAGCAGGGCTCATGATTAAGGCATTCTACAGTTTCAGCCTAGGGGAGTAGAGAGGGCGTTGAGTCTGCTAAGACTTTGAGGTCTCACAGCATTGCACTTACAGCTTTTGCTGCTCTGCCCACACTTCACAGGCACGTAGCCCCATCACACCTGTGTCGTCAGGCTCTGGGCACTGCATTAAGACCCTGGTTCTGGAACAGCGAAGGTGCTGATGTCTGGGAGATCAGGGACCAGCTAAGAGTTTTGTCTGAAACTACTTTTACGATTGTGTCTTCCTTCCATCATGGGCCTGTCCATTTGTGGACAGTCCCAACATTTGGAGTGCTCATGGCTGACGTCATCAACATGCACATGGCTGATGTCATCAACGTGCACATGGCTGAATGTCTCGGTGGTATTCGTACAGAGAACAGAGTTTTAGAACAGGTGTCAGGAGTCTGGTGACTCTAATTAGATGAGTCCCTTCCCAAGGCCCTCCTCCCTCCCTTCCTCCTCCCTGTCCCCTTTCAGACCAGAGGCACACACCGGAGGGTCCTCTGAACCGGAGTTTGCACCTGGACACTTCTGCCTGCTGTGCCCAGCTGACCCCTGATACACAGGTGGAGGCCTGGCCTTTGTGATCTGAGTCAGTCTTGTGACCACACTGTTGAGGCTCACTAGAGGGGAGCATCCAAGACAGTTTCTCTGGGATGTCTAACCTAACAGAAAGGAACCTCCTCGGCCTTCCTGGTTCTCAAGGTTTCTTCAGAGACATAGGACTCTTCTGTAGTGTCCCCCTGAAAGGCATTCTGGGCGTGTCATTTTCAGTGAGGCTTTCTGACCCGTGAGCGAGCCCCAGAGAATCTCCTAGCTCCTTCCCACAGGCATGCACGACCATTTCCATCTTTGTACATAGGTGCTGAGGATCAAGGTCCAGAGGCCTCAGGCTCTCCGCCTTGCATAGCAAGTGCTTTTACCTGCTGAGCCATCTCCCCACCCCAAAACCATTCTGGTAAAGAGTCCAGTCCAGTGGTTTTTACATTATTCAGAGTTGTGGGAACAGGCACCCAAAGAATGTGACCTTCATGCACAGAAGTCCTGCAGCCATTCAAAGTCCCCCCACCCTTGCCCTTGGGTGTCCTCTCGCCTGCCTTCCTCCTTTGTAACTGCTTTCCTGGCCAGCCCACGGCACGCACGTGGACACATGCTCCAAGGGAAGGAGGTTTTGAGAGTCATCCATATCACTACAAGTTCCTGAACTGTTTTCCTCATTTCTTTTTTTTTTTATTTTCAAGCACAGAGATGAGAGACAGAGACAGAGAGAGAGAGAGAGAGAGAGAGAGAGAGAGAGAGAGAGAGAGAGCGCATACCAGGGCCACCACCACCACCTTGTGGGTCTGGCTTATGTGGGTCCTGGGGAATTGAACCAGGAGCCTTAGGCACTGGAGGCAAGTGCCTTAACCACTGAGCCATCTCTCCAGCCCTCTTTTCTTTTTGAGACAGGATCTTACTATGTAACCAGGCTGGTCATGAACTTGTGACCTGCCTGCCTCCACATCCATAGGGCTGCGATTATGAACGTATGCCATCATGTCCTCATGAATTCCGTTGCTTTGGGTAGAAATGCCCTTCTATTGTGGAGGTCAGCACGTTGCTCATTCACTCACATCTTGTAGGACATTTGGATGGTTCCTACTTAGGGGTCTGCGTGCGCCCATAACATGAGCTGCTGTGAAGCGTCATGTGTGCAGTTTGATTACTGTTAGATTTATAATGGTTTCAGTTTTCCTTTTTAATATAATTTTAATGAAACTGGGTCTTTGATTCCTCAGAAAGGGGACACTTGGACTTCATAATTGCATTTGGGAACTGGATCTTGTCATCCTGGCATGGGATTCTCAGTTTAAATAAGCAATCCTGGGACTGGCCTGGCTCTGCTCCAACTCTTACCTCTCCAGTGACTTTTCTGGTTGGGTTTTTTTTCCTGCTGTTTATGACTGTCTCTCCTGCAGTTGCATCCCAGCACAATAAACTCAGCAATACTTTTAAGGAGCAGGTCTCCTAACTGGGATCTGGCTGCTTCTTCCCCTAATTACAGTTCGAGTCAGCAGCATTATTAAACTCCCCCAGACTGACACTTCCTTCATTCCAGGTTTTAAGCTTGTCAATCAAAAGGGCTCCACAGAGCACCCCCCTCCCCCGATGCCCAGGAAGTCAGACCTGTATCCGAGTGAGGCTGCAGACACAACCCTTCAGTGGAGCTGAGCATGCTGGGAGGGCGGGAGGGCTGTGAGAGGGCTCCCCCCAAAAAGGACACCCTAGGTTTCCTCTATGATTCATTCCTGTCAGAGGGTTAGTCAAGATCAGGGCCCCCACCAGAGTGGAGCTGGAACTGAGGAGCTAAGAGGGGCACCTGGGCAAAGCCAGGATGGCACAAGGAAATCCTGGAAGCTCCCTCCTGTGACTCATTGTCGGGGTGCAGATCCAGGGCATGCTGTGTTCCACGCCTGCCTCATGCAGAGCTACGATGGAGCACTCTGCATGCATTTGGCAAAAGCCCTGCAAGCGATGCCTTTGGAGAGGGAGCATCTTAGCTCTGAGTGAGGCTGGCTGAGCACTGTGCCGTCACAGAGGAGTCACAGCCCCTGTGCAGAAGCCGCTGCAGACCCACCAGGCTGGAGCATGAAGGACTTTGTTCACACCAAAGGAGAATGCATTTTAGCAATTAGTTCCTGCCCTCCTGCAATGCAGAGTCCTAGGGGGACATAGCACATGCCCAGCAGAGACAGGACTAGCAGAGAAGGCATAGGCGTCCTTCCTCCTTGAGGAAGGACGAGATTAGGACAGAGTTCTAGACTTCTTGAGTCTGGACTGACACCCAGAGCTGTTCTCCCTCAGGAATATCTAGTATGCCTTCTCATTTCTTGTGTCTCTCTTCTTATTGTCCATTTCATCCAGCTATTTCTTCACTAGGCAGGCATATATGGATCTGGAAGGCATTGGTAGGCGCTGTCCCAGGTCCTGGCTGTCAAACCACACTGGTTGCCTCTTTAAGAGACCAGATGTGGACCTTCCATCAGGATCTAACCACGCCCACCAGTAGCAGCCTCAAAGCCAAGTGGAAAGGCAAGTCCAGCCCACCTGTTGCCAAGGTCCTCAAAGGCTACTTGAGTTATGGCCTCTGGTGCTCTCTAGTGCCTTCCTCTGTGGTGGCTTCTAGCATGTAGGCTGGGTATGCATTGTGGAACTTCCCCCTTTCCTGAAATCTGCACGAGTAAGGAATTCCCTGCAGTTTCCAGATCTGAACTCAGCTGTGTTCTTCCATATACAACTAACTCCCTCGCCCGCATCAGTCCTTTCCCTAAAAACAACCCCATCTCAGCATCTGCTCCTGCCTTTCCACATCTTTCTTTTAATAATCTTACACAGGTGATGTTGACCTCTGCCGGCTCACAGGGCAGTGAGGACAGGATTGAGTGTGTCCAAGGATTCCCTGGGACATGGCTCTTGTAGGTTACAACAAGGAGCATTGTGTGCTGGGCTGGCTTCCTGGGACACTTCCTAGTGACAGAGTGGACAGGGATTTTCCACACTCAACTATTCTCTTCTGCCTTTTTAGTCACACGTTTACCTTTCCTGCTTCCTGTCTGGCCCACTGACCTGTCTTGTTCTTTCTGTTTGGTGACTCCTATATCCATTTTAGGGCTGGAGAGATGGCTCAGCGGTAAAGGAGCATGCCTCTGGGTCCTAAAGACCCAGGTTCAATTCCCCAGGACCCATAAACCAGATGCACAAAGTGGCTAGAGGCCCTGCCATGCCTGTCTCTCTTGCAAATAAACAAATAAAATATTTAAAAAAACAAAGAACTATATCCATTTTATATGCCTCTCTCTCCTCTCCTTTCCTTTCCTCTCCTCTCCTCTCCCTTCCTCTTCATGGTTCTCATGATCATTTGTGTGGCAATAATAATGGATGATTTCAACAGCAAAAATATAACCACAAAATAATCCATGTATCATTCATTACCTGCAGAGAGAACAGAAGCTGGCTGATCATCCACAGGCACCCACTTAATTTTGGTCCCCCAATAGTGAACTGGCCCCATCCCCTGGAAAAGGTAGTTTAGTGTAATAAGGCCCCCAGGAAGTGTCAGCAGGAATTCTGTTAATCCTGTCCTCAAAGTCTCTATTTGGCCAGAGGCCATTGAAGAATCTGGCTTCTCCTTAAATGTTGCTTCTAAAGGAGTTTTCTTCAACTCAACCTGAGTCCTTCCTAGAAAGGAGATCACCTGTCCTAGAATTAAGATTCCTAGAAGGCTAAAGCCTGAACCTGGCTGGCATAGTGGCTGGTTAGCTGAGCCTCCATTCAGAACCTCTAAAATCTCCAGTCTTAGTGTCTAGATGGGCTTTTCTCCCCTTTTGCTCTCTTGTGGGCAGGAGCTCTCTGTGCTTTCTCCTCTTCCCTTAAGTACCTTAAGTTCCATCTATCATCTAATAAACCTCGCCCTCTGCTCTGCGAATTTCAGTTAAGACAAAAACCTGGAGGCCACTGACTCAGTGCAAGCTCTGTGTGACCCTGACAGTCTGTCACCCTAAATATGAGGTCCAATCAAGAGCTGAGAGAGGTGCTGTTGCTCTCAAAGACACCCCAGATTCCTGTACTATATC
>PVHP010036256.1:0-18021 GCA_004024765.1 Zapus hudsonius | reverse complement strand
AGGCTATATAAAGGAGAAGAAATTCTCTTTGCTCTCCTGCCTGTTCCCTGTTCTGTGTAGGTGATGTGTTTTTTTTTTTTTTTTTTCTCTCTGCTCAGACCTGTGAAAGATGGCCAGCCTCTTTCACTGTTACGGAACTTCCCCTCAATCTGTAGTTTCAATAAATACTTTCCTCCCACAAATTGTGCCTGGTTTGAAGACTCATCCCAGCGGCCTGTGGCTGACTATGACAAACACCTTTATTTTAAATTCTTGAACAGAGCTAATAATGATGTTTTGGCTTTCAACAACATGCCAAGCCTGCTCATTCCTGATCCAAATTTTATTTTTAACCTCCATCACCTGTTTGACATGTCTGTTGTAGCTATATGTCTAGGTATCAATCGTTCTCTGGTCAATGGGCTATTTAACTTATTTCTTGATTTCTGTCTGCTAATGACCAATCCGTGAAATAGCATGCCAGTCTTATAGTCAGTAGATGCTAATTTCTTTCAATTTCAATTTTGTAAATTCAGTACCTCAAACTCATAATAGTCATCTTAGACCACTTGATCACTTGATGTTTTGTAGTAAGATATTGTATCTCCCTCTGTAACCAGTTCAGGTCTTTTTACTTAGATCTTATCTTCTTAAAGTTAGGAATTTAGTCAAAAGCAATAGACAGTTTAAGCAGACATTTATTTAGGAAAGAAAAGCCAAGTGTAGACTCAGAAGAAAACTTGGAGTGGTCTGTGCTTAAAAAGACTGTGTAGCAGCACAGGGGGTTCTTTGTGGTGGATGCTAAAGATATTGACGTGAATATATATTAGATGGATACTATGCTCAGGAGGGAAAGGTACCCTTTATTATGCTCTCCCATTCATGAACCAAGAGTCTCTTTTTAGGGTACTCCTCCCCCACATGCTCCTCTAAAGCCCACTAAGGGGTGTGTGTCATAACAACATTGTCTGTGAAATTATAATGAAACTTAGAACTTATCAGGAAACAGACCTTTCATTAGTTCACATGAGTGACAAGAAGGTCTATATGACCTTAATATCTGATATAGTGGAAAGACATTAGCTATAGCTTCAACGATCTTTAAGCACAAAGGGTCATTCTGACCATCGGCTACCAAGAAACAGCTGCAATATACTTGCCTCTTTAATGCCTTACTCCCGTTTTATCCACTATCCTACCAAGTCTCCATAGCAAGCCCAGACCTCGCCTCATTCATCTTTTATTTATGGCTTTATGACAACACTTTTTCATGACTGATAGAACTTCTGTGCCTCTATGTATATGTTGCTGGTGCTGGATAAGTGACAAAGCTTTCATGTCAATACAGGATGTTGTTCCAATTTCTATAGTTGTAGCTTCCTTTGGCTATTATTCCATTATAATAGTAGCATGAAATTCTTTTGAAAATCATTACGACTTCCATAGACTCTTAGCTCTAAACATGCTTTTAAAAATAATAAACATTGATAAAAGCACTTTATCGAGAAGTAATCCAAAACACATCATAATTTATGATCAATGAGAATATAAATTTTACATACTTTAGTGTATCTGTTTTGTCATTGGTGGGAGAGAATATCCAAGCAGAAGTACCTTACGGATTGAAAGAGTCTAACTTTGCATACAGTTTTAAGGGGTTGTCCATCATGGCACGGAAAGCATGGCAGGAGCTGGATGCAGGTGTAACATCTTCATATCTGTAGAAAAGAAATGAAGCCAGCTAGCTTTCTCTTTTATACATCCCAGAAACCCTGCATGGAAGGGTGCCACCCACAGTTAGAGTGGGTCTCCCCACTTCAACTAATCTAATAGAGAAAATCTCTCAAAGGCTTGACAAGACTTGTTTTGTGGTGATTCTAAATCCTGCCAAGTTGACAAAAAGTGATTAATGAGCACATTTAGATCATTTTTTTTCTGTTATTTTTCATGAGAAGACATAAGCAAATACTCATCCATCCAGAATGGGGCAGCAATGACAAACCAAAAGAATTATTCCATCAAATTTCATCATAAAGAACCAGTGAATATACTGTGCATGCTTACACCACACAATTGAGGGGTTAGTCACAGGAGGATCAGTGAAGTCCTATCATCACATATTCCACTCCATCATGATGGACAACCTCGTGACACTGTATTATGGAGTTCTACTTTCAGCTAACCTTTCAGTTCTTGTATCTTCTAGTAATTCCCAAGGTCACTTGTAGCTGGGGAAGTGCCAGAGGGAGAAATGGCTGGAATCCCAGACTGGCAGTCCTATATTCTACCTCCTTTTATGAAGGATTATTAATAGCTGTGGGAGGTTAATGTGTATTGTCAATTTAGCTGTATCTGGAATCAAGTAAGAGGCACAAGTCCTAGAAAGTCTGTGAGAACATTTCCAAGAAGTGTTAATTGTTGAGGGGGGAGACCTTTCCAATGAATGGGCAGTCCTACTAGTTGTAACCCTGTATACAAGGAGATCCCAGGAGGGTGGTCCATTTTCTCTGCCTGCATCATCACATCACTGGTAAGCACATATATATGGATAATACCATCCTTCACTGGCATCAGAACCTTGCTTCTTCAGCCTTCCAACACCAATTGGAGACTAGCAGCTCACCAGGAATATTCTAGGATTTAGTACAAGATTAGGAATTTGGAATCATCCAAACTTCTGACTAGAGAGAAACTACCATGTTCTCAAACACACCGCCCTTCAGACAGCCATTGCTGGACTTCCAGGCCATTGTGCAAGCCATTCTAAATATCCCCTTGTTAATATATGCTCATTTTATCAGTTCTGATCCTCTCGAGAATGAATTATACAGGTGCAATTACCATTATCAATGACTTCATTACCACTGTATTATGTTGCTCAATTAGCTTCAGTGGCTGCTTGTCCTATATATTATCTAGTCTAAGGCAAACCTGAGGTGGCCATGTTGTAACTAGAGGGTAAAATCACACTGAAGACTTCACTCATTTCTTCAGCCTCAAACAATCTCTCAGTCCTCTGTTCTCTTTCATGATGTTCTTTGAGACTTCAAAGGGGGATACCCTGATCCTTTCTGAGAATTGGACCATCATGTCACCTCAACAGTCACTTTATTCTTATCAACTTAACCAGCTCACCCTGCTACACTATCACTATGCTCTTTTGCTCAGTTCATTGTCTCAGCCACCTGGCTTAAGCTGTGTCTAATCTCAAATACTGATGGGAAGATCATGTCATGCCAAGATATTCGAACACCGGTAAGAAGACGAATTTGGGGATTGCTAACTTCATGCACTCTCAAAGCAGAGGACAGCAGCTGATTACAAATATTGCAGATATGGAGAGTAAAGGGCTTTTCTCAGCCCATATGTGGTGAAGGCTCTCAATGTTGTGTTAGAAATTAAGGAATGAAAACAAAGAGGTGAGGAGAGCAAAAGTAGATTTTATTGAGAAAAGTATAGAAAAGGATTCCAGAAAGAGTTGGAAGCTTCCCCAAAAGAGAGGGTTTGCTGGATTTGGAGTTTAGGGCTGGGGATATGTTGCAGTCAACCTTCTCTGTTGCTGTGCAGAAACCCGCCCCCTACAACACAGCTCCAGGGAGGTTGTAAAACCCAAACTGACATCAGCTGAGGATTGATCCTTCAGAACACATTTATTTGTCTGTGGGGGGACACCTGGATCAAAGCATGCCAGGATCTAAATGTGGAAAAGCCTCAAAATTTCAAGGCACAAAATCTTTGTTATTCTGTCAGGATCCAAAGAAAAGAAAGGGAGGAGGAAAGGAAATTTATGCTTTTTGAGTTAGAACTCAGAAAAGTGCTCCAGTTCCACCATGAATATATGTAAGCACCTGCCTAGGTAGTTTTTTTGTTGTTGTTGTTTTTTGTTGTTGTTTTTTTTTGTTTTGATTTTGAGGCATAATACCTCATCTCATTATGGGATGACTATTCCTCCCACCTCTTTAGCATGTGTATAGGTGAGAAGTAATCTCTTGACCAGGTGAGTGATTGACAGGCTCCACCAGAGCCTGTTCCTCTGGTCAGGAAGGAATGGCTCTCCCCCTTCTTTTTTTTTTTTTTTTTAATTTTTTTATTGTCCATAATGAGTTACAACATTTAGTGGGCAAACAATGAGTTGTTATCCCCGATTCCCCTCCCCACTCCGCTGGATAACCTCCTCCATGGGTCGTCTGGATCAGTCCTCGTGACAGGGGACCATGGATAGCCTAGTATTCAGCCAGGTTCTCCTGTCCTTACCTCTGGATAGTCTCCCCCACCACGGCTCTCACAATCTTTCCGCCCCCTCTTCCGCAGAGTTCCCTGAGTCGTGGTGGATGAGTAATAAGTTTGCTTTAAGGTTGTGAGCTTAGGGGTCTTTGTGTCGAAAATCATTGGGTTACCAGGGAAACACGAAGGGGAGTCCCTTCTTCAATGACATGTGATTCTAATGTCTGCTAACCTACAACACTGTCATTAAAAGACTGAAATTTGCCAAATCATTAAAATGTCAATATTTTTCTTCTTAATTCCTGTTATTATCTCTTTAATCAAGGAATGGGTGATTCACAAATTAAAATCCATTCATATAATAATTAATTCATTTAAGGCATTTTATTTTATTTCATCCTTTCCTCTTTTTCTAATGTGATAAATTGAATTCATATTGATATTTTTATAATCCATCTATTTTTATATGTTCTATCACTTTTCAGTCTATTTATTATTCTTCTAATTTTCTTTAAATCTCCTAGTTATTTGTCACTCACTGGCTGAATGGAACAAAATCTGTATTTTAAACAGATTATTACATGACTCTTGGTATATTTATTAACTAAATTACACACCTTCTGCTCTGGTAATGTGAATCTGCTATGCCACCCCACATCACTACATGCACTCTAGTGCCTACCTCAGCACATTACCTAAAGCCCCTTTCTCACAGGGAAGACAACTCCACTCCTTAAAACATTTTCTCTTGGACAGCTCTAGCCCTTTCTTTTGGCTTTCTTGCACCAGGTGGATGCACCCTTTTTCTATCTCCCAACTCTTTTCATCTCTATTTTACTCTTTTTGTTTGACTTTCTCAGTCACTTGGGCTTTCTTACTTTCCCCTTAATACACTTACTGCAACCTTAGACCCCCTTCTCACTCACTCTCTCTTTTCTCTTTCTCTCTCTCTCTCATCTCTCTGATTATAATAAAAGTCTTAAACTCAGGAAAAATTGTTTGACTCAAGCTTCTATATTTGACCTCAAAATATAACAAAAGGGAGACACTAATAGAAGTCAATGGTCAGGGTTCTTGTGGATTCACTACAGGTAGTTGAAGAATATGATAAGTATAATGGTAGAAGGCATAATATATCCCTTGTTCCAGCAATCAAACATTCTGAAGATAATTATGACTTTTAAATATAGAATCTCCTTTTAAAATCTTTACAAATTACAGTTGCTCTGAATTTTTATGTAATTTTCAGTATATCTGAATCTATAGGTATAATCTATCAAATCTTATTTTTCGTTACTTTGGCAAAGAGTCATTTCTCATATCATAATATGATTATTTTTCTGAAAAAAATGTCTAATCGTTTTTCTAGAACTGTGATTATCTTAGAAATGATAGGTAAAATGTCAATGCAATTTATAAGCTCTGCAAGAAAGCAATTATGGCAGAGGTTAATTAAAATTTATGAAAATTTAATGAGATAAATAAGTTCAGAGAAATCAGAGAAAAATTTTAGAAAACAAGGCCAACACTTCCTATTTTTATTTATGTTGTAGATAATTGTCTAATCACATACCCCAATACATGCAAATATCATTTCATTTTCTGTGTGAAAATTAATGTTTTCATGTGTTTGCTACTGCTACTCTTATTGGGCTTTGTAGTGAAAGGGCTATATTTAAGTATGAATAATAGTGATCTGTTCATACAGCATTGGCTAGTCTTTCCCTTGTTCTTCTGTTGTTTTGTTTTCATTTACTGTGGTAGTTTCTTCAAAATTGTTCTGTTATCTTTAAGCATGTACAACAAACCACATTACATTTCAAAACTGGACCAGTTATGCACAAACAAGATGTATTTATTTTATTTCATGGATCTTAAAACCAGCCCTGAGACAGGAAGACTGGATCTAATCATGGCGGTAAGCTCCAAGCCAAAAAAGAAAAGGACAGCATTCCCGAGGTTAATTTCTCAGGTTGCCCTCTTCCCTCCATACAAATGTGCAAATACATGTTCACCACCCCATATATGAACACAGAGACATGCACACCTATACACATACACAAAAGATTAAAACACCTCTTTAAAATTGTGTCTGGGTTTATTTTATTTATGCTTTTATTCACAATAAATGTTGATATATGTCACACCTTTTAAATTCCCATTCTCCACTGCAAAATCAAGAAATCATTTCTTATGTAATCATCTCATAATAGAAATATATTCTGGTACTATTATTAAAAATAATTAAACTCTATGTCAGTTGGTCCAAGTACACTTTCCTTTCTACACTAATGAATACATTTGGATATATTTACCATCAGATTAATTTATGTGTATCAAAATGTTTTCCTTAAGCACTATAAATGCTTATTTTCTCATTTTCATTGAATTCTTTCCGAATTCTGATCAATTTCACATGTTGATTTCCTATACACGGACAGGGACACACACACACACACACACACACACACACACACACACACACACACACACACACACACATTCTCTAATTTCACCTATATCAGTATCTACTTTAGTAAAGTATGCCAAATTATTTCTAGTCAATCCTTTCCTTCACTCTGCTCTAGCCAATCCACACAGTGACAAGGATTTATTAATGGGAATTGGGACTCAGGACAAAACCCTATGTGAACCAACAACTTAAACTCCAAGGGGAAAGTCCCATTACCAGTGAACTACAGAGAAGCTAATCCCAATAGAATCTTGCAAAATTAGAAATGTGTATCTCATTTAAACTATACTGTTCTCACTCTCTGATAGAGATTCTCTTTGTATTTTTCAGAAGGCAGTGAGAGAGCTGTGGTCATTCCAACTCCATCAAGGAGCCACAAGCAGAAGTCTGACATCCAGGCAAGAGATGAACCAACCCAGGCCTATCATGTAGACCCCAGTTGAAACCTTTGAGAGAGTGGTGGGATAAGCAGGAGACCTATCACCACAGCCAATCAGTCAACCCAGGATAAGTCAACCAGACACATAGGCATTTCCAGCACAACTCAAAGCAGAAGTCCAGAGACACTTAAGATCTCAACAGTAAAGCAAACTTAATACCCACATACCATGACTCAGGGAAATGGCCAGAAGATTGGGCAGACTGTAAGAGCCATGGTGGGGGAGACTATCCAGAGACATTGCCCCCCTCAGCAACAATACACAAAGGGAGATCCTGGCTGCCTCCTCTGCTATTCATCACCCTATAAACCATAGATTGGTCCAGTGTGCCCACCAAGGATACCCAGCTGATTAGGGACAGGGAGGAGGGAATTAGGATACCAACACAATATTTTATCATACACTGTATCTAGCTTTGAATAATAAAGATATCAATAAAAACATAGAGTTATAATGCAGATTTGCACACTATATTCATTTGCTGTGATTAATTTCTCTTAATAATAATATTTGCCTTATTTACTTTCATCTGTTTTTATAGTACCAACTACATCAATCATTTTATAATTCAAAACTAAAATCATATTTTAGTTCAGAACATATTGCAAGAGCTCTTCCTTTTCAAGAAAAGTATTTCATACTTTCTTTAATTGATTATATTGTTTGAACTTTCTCTTCTAAGTTTAAATCAACTGAAATATTTAGAGAAAATATAAAATATATCTGTATATATTTACACTAATATAAACTCAAAATAGTTAGATGCATTGTTAAAATGAAAATAAAATTGAAAGTATTATGTATAATTTTCATATTTGATGAAATGGACACTTTTTAAAGCAAATTCATTAATAGGAGAATTATTGGAAATAAACCTGCTATTTTCTGTATTTAAACTGAAAAAAAATAAAATTATACATTTTGGATATGGAGGGCTAAGTTTTACTTAGAAATGTAGAAAACTTGTAAGCATTTAATTTCCATGAAGATTTTTATAATTCACCTAGAAACATAGATGTGTTATATTATAGTGCTATGAGATGAAAATGATTATCTTTCTTATATATGAATGAAAAATTTGATTTCAAAGTGTTGCAATGATTTAACAGTGCTCAAACCATTTTAATCAAATGCACTTGTACCAGAAAAAAAACCTGTACATCTACAAAATGGGCAAAATAGGAGACCTTTCAGTGAATTAATAGTTTTGGTTAAGGATGCTCTTTAGACTTATCTAATTGTTCAGTTCTTGGAAATTTCACTTTCTTTGACTATTATATTAGTTCTAAGACAATAAAAATAATACATGTTTTGCTGATAAAAATGCAAACATCATGATGACCTGGAATCTTATTCTAACACTTGAAAGGGGGTACTCAAATACTGTATCTTATGATTATATATTTCTTAAGCAATTCATATCCCTGGTGACACATACATGCAATGGTTTTTTAGATGCATTTTTCTTTTCATTTGAGCATAGTTCTGATTCCTTCACTAATTAAATATATTTAACTTTTTTATTATTGTTCCTTTTATACAGGTTTTGAACATATTTTGAACATCTTGAACAAATGTTATTACTTTTTTAGGGAACAGTACACAAAACTTATTTGCTTGTCAATTTTGTCTGCTTTTCTCATTACTGGCAAAATTCCTTGCCAGTGTGGGATGTTTTTTCCCCAGGATGTTCTCTGGAACATGAGGGAGAGCCCTGAAGGGCTTGCCAGGACAGTTGAGAGAAAAGAGGATGTTCACGTTAATGGCTGGTGAAGATTCGATGCTAAAGCAACTGTTTGAGTGAATCTTGAACTATTGACCCACTACTGAGAAGTTGCCTCATCTTCCTCTGCCAGAATCCATTGGGAAAGAGGTTTTGTCAATTGTTTTCACTTCTTGATTTGACCTGTATTTTCCTCATTGAAAATTATCTAACTTGTGCATCTAGAATTGATTGAAAGAATATAGTACACCTCACTAAGAAAACATGAAGAAGGAATCTATATAATTCTAAACACTAAAATTCCATCTGATTCTAAGTATTACTCAAAAATCAGAGAGGATTAACTAATTCAAAAAATTTTGAGAATAATCTCATCTTGATATCAGACTTTCTCATAACTTGAAATACTCAAGCACTTATTCTGAGAGTCAATGAGCGCTTCCAAAAACAATAGCAGCTTTTGGGGATTGTACACAGAAGTAGCAAATCCCTGTTGTTGCGATGAGACACAACCACAAGAAGGAGAAAATGGTTGTTGATTTTAGAATGCATGCCCCAAAGACTCAGACAATTCATTAAAGCTTATAACTTGGTTATTCAACCTTCTAGCTGGAGAGATCCTTAGGTCCTGCAATAAGGTACGTTTGGGGGCAGATCTGATTTACAACCCAAAGGCACTAGGAGTTCTGGTGGAATTCCTGCTATTTGTTGTTGGTTTTATGCTTGTTGCTTTTGGTGTTTGCTGGCTGGTGCAGGTTTCTCCCTGCTTGGATGTATGGAATCAGCTTCTTCCACCACTGATGGAATTGCCCCATGGATCTGTAAGCTTGAAATAAACCCTTTCCTCCTCTGAACTGTGCCTGGTTTGGATGGAGCTGTCTATAACAGCCAAGACCAATTTCTTAATGAAAATCAGAGAGAGCTCTAATGGTCTAATAAAATATTACCTAATGTTTATCAGAACTTTAAATCAAATATTTCCACATAGGATTTAATATAAATTTAATGAATTAAAAAGTAAAATAATTAATATGGTGGAAATATCACTTCTCACATGAAATGTATAGATTGAAAATAAGATGAAGATATTTGACTTCTGTTAATGCAGGAAAAAATAATAATTAAAAAGTGAAAAGCTATTTTCATTGCTAGAAAACATGATGTTAGGTAATATTTGCAAAGAAAAAATCAGGAAGTTATTTCAAGAAAATCTAAAGAAATATGTGATTCTGAAAGAGTAGATAATGAAGAAAATTCTAACACATTATATACAAAAGCAAAAGTAAAATTGACCAAGGTCCCAGAAATAACTTCTGGGAAAAATAGAAGTTCATATGTAGAGTTATATAAGAACTGAGAAAAGAATTCAGCGAGAACAGATGAAGATATGTTAGCATAATGTCTATTAAAAATTCTTTATCTGGAGACTTTCTGAAATAGAATGATATAAGCAGATGAGTTAAATTTAAATAGACTCCAAACTTTAACATCACACTAAGTCTCCCAGCTTTTCTCTTAAAGAGGAAAACATTTTGCCCCGAATTCTCAATATCATCTATAAGTTATGTGAACAACACTTGCTACCATTTAAGAAACTTGACAGAAAAGCCCATTGAGGATAACTTGACAAACATAATCTAAAAATTTTATGGTTATACATTCAAATATCTTATTTCATAGAAATTTCTATATAAATGTTAACAATATTTGCAGTACACATATTCATTTACAGGTTTGCCACAACAAAGTACTATAAACTGAGTCACTTAAGTAATAGAAATTTACTGTTGCATTATTCTAGAAAAAGTAACAAATTCAGGTTTTAGAAGAGTTGCTGCCTGTTGTGGCTTCTTGCAGCCTAATGTAATCTTTGATTCCAGCTGCTATTGTCCAGTATGTTTACGTTTTCTTCCCTTTTTCTCTCCAACTTTGTCTTCCTCTGTAACCTCACTTTCCTCTTTTCTGCTTTGATGAGGCAATAATAAGGACCTCACTTTACTTGCTCATCTGCTTTGGCATTATTTCCAAATAAAGGTACTATCATAGAAACATGTGTATCATAGAAACTCAACATCTTGGAATAGACAAAGTTTACCTATGTATATATGTACATATAGTCTGTATACATAGTCTGGCTTAATAAAAATAGAGATTGAAAGTATTTGAAGCATTTGATCTTGGAGTCTTCATCTTTTCTTTTTATCCCTGTGACACCTTTCTAGAAGAATTGCTTGGACTTCTTACATACCAGCTACAAGCAGAGAGAAGACATGAACAGATTAACTCTGGTGGTTAGAATGTATGGCCCCATAGCCTCAGGTCTGTTATTAAAATTGAGCTGGCAGATTGAGTCTCTAGTGGAAAGAGCCTGCTACCGAAGAGGAGTATGTCACTGAGTGTGGTTCTTGTAGTCCAGCTCTACTAAGTGTGCACAGAGAATTTTGAGCTCTGGCTGATGAGTTTTCTTGTCTCTGATGATATATCTCCACTTGGATCTATAGAAGTGAGCACCTTCTTCCTCCATTGATGGTGTACCCTTGGAATTTGTAACCCTGAAATAAACCCTTTCCTTCTACTATCTGTTTTTTCTTTTATTTTGTTGGTTGTTTGTCCAGAAAAGTAAATCTGATTGCAACAGAAAATAATATTTTTTCAAACCTTGAGTTTTACTCGAAACAGGCATATTTTCACTCCATTGATTGGCTCACTTAAATTCAAATGATTACTAACCCATTATTGAAAGAAAATACTTCTTTTTTTGCTATGAAAAGCAAACAAGCCTATGATAAATTCAGCTTATTTAAAGACAGGTCATTCAATAAACACCCAAACTACCCAGAGGTAAGTATTTCAGAGCCCTCCAGATTGACTCTCAGAACAGATTAATCCCTTTCATGAAGTATCTCTCCATATTAACCTAAGCATCCACACAGCACAGTCTCATTGATTAATTTTGGCATTTAGAGCTGCATCTGGAATATTCTGTTTTCATCCAGCTTTCTATCATTCACGTGTCAGTATATATCTATGCCTTCCTGAAAATCCCTCATATTAGTCTGATTTAATATGCTAGAATATATATAGAAGTCCCATCACAAAAACATTCTTATGAGATTTCTGTTGTTAGCCCATCACACATAGAAATTTTTTTCCTTGGAAGTAAATCTCAAATTCTCCAACCTTAAATGAAAATCTTGAGCTCATAATGGGAACTCCTTATTTATTCTGTGATTGATGTTTGATAGACAAGTTGAAAACACTGAAAAGAATGTGTAATGAAAAAATAACTTAGCAACTGTGTAAAATATTTTAATGGCTCTACTTTTAACTTTTCATAGTTGCAAAGCCCGTAGAGAATATATTTTTTAAAAGGACTGATGAAACCTTCAATACTTTAGTGGACTGCATTTTTAAGCTATATATTTTTTAGCAAACAAATTACCCAGAGGAATTATAAATCCTACAAAGCTCAGTGGTATTATTTCTAAGGTCTCAGCATACACATGCATTATTAATAATTTCCCAGAATTTATAAGTTTTATGAATATTTCTTATGCTTTTATACCCTTAGGAATTTCATGGGTAGAAAGATAAAATAAATTAAAATCACAGTATTATAGACCTCAATAAATGTTCTGAAGATAAAATATAGTTATATGTCTGAGCTTTAATGAGATGAGGTATAAACTTGAAGATCTCATTTGTTGTTGTTGTTTCTTTGTTTTTCAAGCTAGGATCTCACACTAGTGGAGCTGACCAGAAATTCACTATGTAGTCTCAGGGTGGCCTCTAACTCATGGTGATCCTCTACCTCTGCCTTCTGATTGGTGGGAATAAAGGTTATATAAATAAATATAAATATATAAAAGGTTATATAAATAAATAGTTTTTTTTGTGTGTGTGTGTTTGTTTTTTGGTTACTTTATACTTCTTGTAAAATTCTTGAATTATGAGTAGGATAGTTCAAACTAATTATAGAAACCTAGTAAAATGTGAGCCTTAGATGTGGCATTTAGAATATAAATGCAAAATTGCCAGGAAAATCTATGACTCTTCTGTCTCTGTCAATCTATTGTTATAACCATTCATTTCTTTTTGGGAATACAAGTTTGTATGTTAGACAACCACATCCCTTAAGGAAACTATTTATTGAATGCATTGTTAAGGCATTAATATGTGCACATTCATTTTAAAATGTAAAAATAATATATATGAAGAAACTGTGATGATTGGCTGGAGAGATGGCTCAGTGGCTAAGGCGCTTGCCTCCAGTGCCTAAGGCCCCCAGTTCAATTCCCCAGTACCACCCACATAAGCCAGACCCACGAGGTGGTGGCCCTGGAATTCTCTCTCTCTCTCTCTCTCTCTCTCTCTCTCTCTCTCTCTCTCTCTCTCTCTCTCTCTCTCTCTCTCTCTCTCTCTCTCTCTCTCTCTGCTTGAAAATAAATAAAATATTTAAAAAATAAAATAATAACTTTCTAATCTAGATATATAAATTGAACATATTCATCTGAATGCATTTTAATTAGCCTGATTGCTAACAAAGAAACTGAATCCTATAAAACCCATTCCACATGCAAAACATGAAGAATCCCATCTCAGTCTACAGATAAAGAAAGTGAAATGCAGGAAATGAAAGATCATCTCAGACAAATTCAGTGAATTTTCAAATGTTTTCTAGTGTTACAAGAAGTAAACTAATTATTATAGCTGTCACATATTGACAATAATATTTCAAGGCCATGTGTGTGTTCTGACATGAGAGAATACTTTAAAGAACAAATTTAGGTATTCTAAATAAAAAAGAAAAATAAATAAATAAATGAGTAAATAAATACTTAAAACATAGGAATTCTTATGACTCAAATATTCAGAGGTCATGGTCATGAGTTGACTCCCATGGAGAAGAAAGTCTGTTTCACAGTTTCCAGGATTATGAGTTCAGTTTTAATTTTTATGAGTTCCTTTAGTAAGAAATGGTAAATTCAAGGTTGTAGTCATCTGATAATTAACAGAAAATATTTATTTTTTTCTAGAGAACATTGTAATAGATTTTACCACAGGGTTATATGAACTACAGGGCAATAAATCAATACACTTTCTTTTATTTGAAAAAAATCTGTGAAAGTTTGAATGGATGTCCCCCAATAAATTCAAAAGTTTATTAAAGTATGTGATTTGTCTCCAGCCTCATGCCTGAAGGAGGTGTCACCTTGGCCTGGCCAGATTCTAGACCCCAGCCTTTAAGTATTTCTGGAGATTATCTGAAATTCTAGCCATAGATACACAAAGAGCAGAATGAACTAGGCAGAGTTTAATGTTTTGCTGGTGTGTGGGGGGGGTTGGTGATGGGGTTCTCTCTCTGTTTGGACCTGTGAAATGGGGATCAGCCTCTTTTACCTTTATGGAACTTCCCCTGGATCTGCAGCTTCAAAAAGTCATTTATTTCTATAAAAATAGATAGGTAAATAATAAATAAATAAATAAATAAATAAATAAATAAATAAATAAATAAATAAATAAATAAATAAATAGTAATCCCTGATTAAGAGAGCCATAAAAATTCTGTCAAAGACGAAAATCAGTCCATGGGGTCAGATGGGTGGGGATCATGGATCAACTATATTACTGCAAAGATGTTTTCTCCACTATGCTGTCTGTATATTCTTTCAAACCCAAATGTTCCACACTAACTGCCAAGGTCATGGTATCAGGAGGTGCAACCTTTTCTAGGTGAATAGGTCATATGATTAAAGCCTCATGATTGGGATTACTATTCTCATAAGAGAGACCTCAGAGATGTAATTGATCCCTTTTCTCTATCCAGACTCTGAATCTACAGGTGCCTTGTATACACTTTTGTTGTTTATGTTCTGATATCTTTCTTATAACAAAGTAGATTAAATTATTCCCTAATGAAATTTCCTAAAACCTTGTCTATGATTTATGCCTCTTACTGAAGACTCATTGGCAAAATATCTATTATTTTTCTCTATAATCCATTTTGACATTACTGTCTACTTCTCCTAAATTAATATTCAGAATAATTAAATACAGTTTTTTTTTGATTTTGAGGTAGGGTTTCACTCTAGCCCAAAGCTGATCTGGAACTCACTATGGATCTAACATTGGCTTTGAAAATACAGCAATATTCCCAACTCAAACTCCTAAATACTGGGATTAAAGGCATACACCACAACACTGGACTAATAATATTATTAAGTAAAATTATATAAATATTAATTGTTTCAAAAAATGGTCTAAGTGCTTTGAGTGATAGCTCCTTGGGTATAGTGCTTGCCTAGCAAGCATGAGAACTTTAGCTTCATCCTCAGTCCCCTGTTCTATGAGGATCCTTGTGGCTCACTGTCCAGGCATAACTAATTGGTGAGATCCAGTCCGATCTACAAGAGATTCTGTCTTAAAGGATTTCAGGTTTTTTTTTGTTGTTGTTGTTGTTGTTTTTGAGGTAGAGTCTCACTCTAGCCCAGGCTGACCTGGAATTCACTATGTATGTAGTCTCACACTGGCCTTGAACTCACCGTTATCCTCCTACTCTGCCTCCCAAGTGCTGGAATTAAAGGTATGAGCCACCATGCCTGGCTAGATAACTAACGTTTTATTGATCAAATACAAATAGTATAATTGATACACAGTTGTGGAATATGTATATATATATATATAAAGAAAACATGATATTATAGAAATTTACTATACTGAATATGTTTGCCTATAGATATATTCTATTCCTTAATAACTGATATTATGCAACTATACTGCTATAGAAAGTGTCAAAATTTCTTTTCTTACTTGTGAAAGGAGATTTTCTGAATAAAAAAGGACCATTTTCTTGCTAGTATTGCGTTTTAGGCAGAATTAAGTTTCTGGAAATTTTTTTTAAGACAGATAAGCCTGTATTCTTTCTCAGCACAGATAAGTGCAGTTACATAAAATCAAAACACTTGCATAGGAAAATATAATTCAAATAAGTAAATATCATGCTTTGGCAATTAGAAGAAGGAGGAAACAGAATGCAGGTAATCATCTGACCCCTGCAGCCAAAAAGGTACCATTGTAGTCCAACCACTGTAGTTATAGGAATGAGATTGTTGCTAAGCAACAAGTCTTCTATAATCTTGTGAGGCTATTGTGTCTGAGGAAAATCAAGGGAAAGAAAAGTTTGGAAAGCTAATGAGGAAGAAATGGCTTCAGTGAAAATCGATCAATAGTGTACCTGACCAGAAAATCAACTATTAATGGGCAGAGAGGAAGTAAAGCTACTTAGAGATCCTTGAAAGCAAATTTATTATCCCAAGGTGTGTTTAATTGTCTGCAATCTGACTCACCATTATCACTCACTGTGCCTTTTTGTGTGTGTGGCAATACTCTCTTATGTGGAAGTTCAATAATATGCATGAGTATTTCTCCTCAGTGAGCTTAACAACCACCCCAAACAATGTTTTGATCACTTCATTTTCTGTTTCATTTAAGAATTCAATAAACTGTCATTGGCCTACTTTCTTTCATGTTATAGTTATGTGAATGAGAATAAACCATAGTGTGAACTGAATTCTTCTGCCTGAAAAGATGTAATCTGACATTGATGTTATAACACACAAAGGCATTACACTAGAAAATTCTTTCTCACTTAATAACTTCCGAGTCTTGGAATCAGAATAAGGATAATTTATTTCTGAAGAAGTATATATGCAAATTGTGAGATATGCTTCCTGTTTTTCTGTAATGACACAAGGTGTGGCAAAATCTTAGTGGTCAAATCTTCAAGTAGTTCCATCCCTGTATCACAGGGCTATGATCCAAACTCTAGAGTGGAAACAAGCATAAACTTTTCAGCAAACAATGCCTAGAGAGTAGAGTACCATTCTTCCATGAGAATCCTGGTAAATGAGTATACTTTCCAAAGTATCTTGCTTAATGAAGAAAACTATGAATACTGTTGCATATGTCACTGTACACATAATGTTACATAAAAAGAACCGAGAATCTGGATGCTAGTATAATTTGAGGGTTAGACATAGGCAACAGTTGAAATAGAAGTTAGGTAAACACAGCATCAAAATAAGAACTCAAAGGGGGGAAATGGATCCTTTTCTGTCTCACACATATTTTGACTCTTTTTGTGATAACTAGGAATTGTCTGAAATTGTGCACTGATAAAAGAACACCTTAGAAATTTAGGTCATATCTGACATCCCGGAGTGTTTCAATTCTTCAGTACTAGTTTTGCAAATAACACTATCACTGCTTTTTGGTGTTGTTGTTGTTGTTAACTCTAACATTTAACCCTCACAATGAAAGCTAGAGATGTGCTCATAGCCAAACAGAGACTGATTTCTCCAAACACCAATTGTGGAAGATCACTTAGTTATCTGAAATATATATCTGAAATATAATAAATATGTTAATTTGTGGAAGATCACTTAGTTATTTGAAATATATATCTGAAATATAAAAAATATGTTAATAAATCAAGTGAAATAATTTCCTAGGGCTCAGGGTCTATTGTGGAAGAGGTGGCAGAAAGATTGTAAGAACCAAAGGAAGGGTAGAACTGCTTACAACACAAACTTCCAGACACAAAATGACCTTGATATTCATGATTTAGGGATGCCTGATAATACCTACACATAATTGCAGGAAAAGATGATGACACTGGAAAGAAAACAGAGACAAATTGGAAGGGGCAAGAGATGTATGAGGGTGAGGAGAGAATCGGAATTTTTTATGGTCTATTATTGTGGAAGCTATCAACAAAAAGTTTAAAAAATGAAAAATAGTATCATGTTTTAATGTTCACTTTTAAGAAAACTTTATGCTTTATAATTGTTATTTGTTCATTTATTTGTTTGTTACAATTTATAAGAATTGAGCCTTAATCTCAAGAGAAACTAATAGACTTCAAAATATTGTTGTCATCTCTTTCTATCCTTCTGAACAAGAAGGCAACCACTGGGGGGGGGGGAAAAACACTTGATGGAGGCATTATTATACTATTCACATAAAGGAAAACACTTGCTATACTCTTCATACACTTCTTCAACAAACATGGTACAAAATGTTTGATTTCTACTCATGAGTACTTTTTAAATATCATGTCTTAACATTGACTCATTTTTATAATATTAATGGTAAGGATTTCCACAGATATATTCCTGATTCTG
>PVHP010036255.1:0-18014 GCA_004024765.1 Zapus hudsonius | reverse complement strand
CTCGTTACATTCAGGTCTTTTAACTATGACTATCACGCTGTACTCACAACACTGTGAGGTTATCTCTTAGGCCGAGATTTCAAATCCTTCCACATTCCTCCTGTAGATCACTTCCAGAAGACCAAAGCCACAAAATCAGGGTTCTAGCAGCAACAGATGACCCCACATCCTGGTACCAAAACTGTTGGGGTCAGGTTTCTAGTTGCTGCTTAGGAAGAACCCAAGCAAAGGCGGCTTGTGGAGGAATGGGTTTATTTGGCTTACGGACTCAAGGGGAGACTTCATCCTGGCAGGGAAAACGATGGCATGAGCAGAGGGCTGGACATCACCTCTGCCACAGCACTGCAAACAGCAGCAGGAAGGTGTGCCAAATACTGGCAAGGGGGAGCTAGCTTATAACCCCCATAAGCCCGCCCCAACAACACAGCTCTTGTGAGGTTCTATTTCCTGAATTGCCATCAGCTGAGGATCGATCTATCAGAACACATTAATTTGTTTGTGGGGGACACCTGGATCAAACCATGACATACATGATGGAATTATACTCAGATGAAAGGAAAAATGACACATCAAAATTTAGAGAAAAATGGTCTGACTTCGAGCAGATCTTACTAAGGGAACACTCAAAAGAACAGAGAATGGAACGCGGCATACTCTCCCTCATATGCTGTCCTTAGCCAGGATAACCGGTTTCTTTATCCAGACTAGTAGAAAGAACTTTGAAAGTATAAGAGTGGGGTAAGGGAAGGGGCGAGGGAAAAGGCTCAAACATGAGGCCAAACCAAATTAGGTTCAAAATCATAAAATTCTCGCGAGCATACTATAACCTAGAGAGTAAGTAGTGGGTGTCAACTGGTAAGAGGGGCCATGAGTAGTAGGGGAGAAAGTCTGAGTCTGTGAACAATTGAGCAGTCTGACAGCCCCAGGTCCCAGCCACTGGTTCCTTCCCTCACTGAGCTGTTGACCAAAGTGACCCATGAGGTTACAAAAAGAAGACAGAATTCTGTCAAGGCTCTTGAATGCTCTCCCCAGGCCTGAGGCAAAACCCTGTTGCTGAATAATCCACAGAATACCATTGTTCAGCATCGAGAGACTCTTCAAGGCCTGGAATGGTAACCAGATCCCGGATCGCAGTTAATGCAGTGCTGGAAGACACTACACAAGCTGCCTGGGGAAGCTGAACAACGACAGCTGGTGTAAACAGACCACTGGCATGAAACACAGTCTGAGGCCACGAGTAGGGTGACCACACCTCCTACTGGGAGAGAAAAGGAAACCAAGAAAGGAGCAATTGTGCAATGGAGGAGCCTGAGCCTGGGGGAGACAATCAACAGCTATTAAATTTGGCCAAATATTCCACTCAGTGAGGGGGAACCCTTGATTGGAACCGGGGATTCAGGGCGATATGCAACGGATCACATACTCTTGGGCTACCAAGAAAAGATGCACTATGAGAGTGACTGCCAGGGAGGCTTTTGAAAATAGAAGATAGGTAATCCAGATGGTTGTATATTTGTTAATGGATACTGACCTCATTCTCCGATGGAGATTGTGTTTGTATTTTTCAGGATACAGTGAGGGAGCTGTGGCCCATATAATCCCTACCAACTGACTGCAGGCAGAAAGCTGAGATCCTGGCATGAGATGAGCCACCACAGTCATACGGGGGAGGATTCATACGGAACCCCACAGAGAATGATTGGATGTACAAGGGACCCACAGCCATAGCCATCCAAACAACAAAAGATAAGCCAGTGTGATAGAAACCAAGGTATCTCGACACAAAAACCCCTAAGCTCACAACACCATAGCAGCCTCAACATTTGCCCACCACGACTCAGGGAACTGAGCGGAAGAGGGGGCGGAAAGATTGTGAGAGCCGTGGTGGGGGAGAATAGCAGAGACTTAGCAACCCTCAGTAACTACACACTTGAGACATGAGAGCCCGGCCAAAGACTGGTCCCCTACTACAAAGACTGATACAGATGGCCCATGGAGGAGGATATCCAGCTGACTGGGGAGGGGGAAGGGGGGCAACGGGGAATTGGGGATAACAACTCATGGTTCGCCCACTAAACAATGTAACTCATCATGAACAATTAAAAAAAAAGCAAGACTGCGGACAATTGACTTCTTTTTAAAGGTAAATTAATATCATTGGTCCAATTCCTGCTCACACTAGTTTTTTTTGTTGCTGTTGTTGCTGTTTTGTTTTATTTTGTTTTGTTTTTAGAATTTTTGAGGTAGGGTATCACTTTAGCCCAGGATTACCTGGAACCCACTCTGTGCTCTCAGACTGGCCTCAAGCTCATAGTGATCCTCCTACCTCTGCCTCCCAAGTGCTGGGATTAAAGGCGTGTGCTACCACTCCAGCCTCTACATTAGTTCTTAAATGCTTGTCTGCAATATAAAAGGTCATTTAGAGTCTACTTATGTATTTCCAGAGACAGGAAGCCCATCACTGCATAAAGCAGTGGTTCAGATTGTCCTCCTTGGCAGTGGAAGTGAACACCTGTCTCGCAGAAACATAGACCTGAATAGTACTTTGAGCTGCACAAACTCTTCACATGACAAGCTTTCAGCTTTTGAAGAAAGCAATCCTGTTCCCTTGTGGATTTACTCTTCCCAGTTGCAACATTTTTAACCTGTTCTTCCACTTGTTGGAAACCTTCCACTTTTCCTGTAGTGCCCCAAATCTCCTATGTTCTATTATTATCATAGGGATTCCTGATTGTCTGGGACACTTAAACCTCAGCATCCTGATCAGGTGTGATCTGCCAACTCTAGGTGCGGTAAAACTCTCTTCAGATTCATCTAGACACTTTAATACTTATCTTTTCTTGACACATCCCAATAGTTAGTGACATGGTTATGTGTATGCTGTTGATTTTTTCATACAAAGATGAGGCAGCTGAATGGAATTCTTCCTAATTCTCAGAGAAGTTTACCATTCAATTGCTAGCTTGGTTTCATTAGGCCATACACATAATGTATTTGTGAGTTCATGGGTCCAAACAGGAAAAAATCCTTAGTCTCCTAGGCCTGTGTTATCAGCAGGGGAGCCTTCTCAGCTCTTTCAAACACTCAGTATGAAAAGAATCTTGCTCAAATCTTTTTTTTTAATTTTATTTATTCATTTTCAAGCAGAGAGAAAGTGAGAGAGAATGAGAGAGAGAGAGAGAGAGAGAGAGAGAGAGGGAGAGAGAGAGAGAGAGGGAGAGAGAGAGAACCAGAGCCACCACTTTGTGGGTCTGGTTTATATGGGTCCTGGGGAATTGAACCTGGGGCCTTAGGCACTAGAGGCAAGTGCCTTAACCTCTGAGCCATTTCTCCAGCCCATCTTGTTCAAATCTTAGGGTAAATAACTAATATGTTTTACACTAAGAGCAAGGATAATTAAACCTCATGCTCAAAATCCCAGCAATAGAGAGATGATAAATTTTGTGAAGGAGAGAGTCAGCATGTAGTAGATTCATCAAACAGTTTCATATATAAATAGGAAACATAAAAATCAATGTAATCATAGAAATAAAAGGCAGGTTTGGGGAGGAGTGAAAAGGATCAAAGTTAGTGAGAGTCTTTTTTAATGAGTAAGTTACATAAATCTTTTTTTCCAATCTTTACAGGTAACATAATTAGTCATTTCAAAGGTAATATTAGTGCGAACTCTCGGGTAGCACTAAAACATGTTTTCTTCCTCCTATAATTACCTAGTTCAAAAAGAGTCTTTGATGTATGAAGAGCTGTAATACAAGAAGATACTTCACAGCTTCCTTCACAGAAACTGTGCTGAAGCAGAATTTGTTAAGTATTATTCTGCCAATCACTGACACAGATTGGGTTTTACCCAGCACTATTTAAAATGGAGGCAGTAAGTACCTTAAGCATTTGCACAAGATTTAGAAGGGATGCTTAACCTACTTAGGAGATAGACTGTTTCGAAGTGTTTTTGACTTGCACAGTTGTATTCAGTTGATAACATTCAAGGCAAATGATAAATGCCACTTGAGTATTCATCAAAACTTGCCCCAAAGTAGCTCCAGGTGACAGCAGTTCAAAGAAGAGTTCCAATTATTTAATTGTGTTTTTAAAATACTCAATGATCTCTCTTAAAATTTACATTATTTTCCTGATTAAATCCAGTCACAAAAAAAATGGTCTGATCATATGATTTGTGTTGAGTACAGCAAGAATGGGAAGGTGTTGGTCAAAAGGCACAACATTTCATTTAGAAGGACTAAGTTTTGGTGATCCCCTGTACAGAATGGTGAAAGGTTATTATTAATATAGTGTATAGTTGAGAATTGCTGAGACAGTAAAATTTAAAGGTTCTTAACCATAAGAAACATGAGATGAAGGCTATTTAACTAATTTCTTTTAATCATTCCATATGATAAGCAAATAGCATCTTGTTTTATTCATAAAAGCATATTTTATTTTCTAAATAAAAATAAATTAATAGAAATTTATTAAATATGGCTTTTATTTCATCAGATTCAACCAAATGGCAGTAAGCTCTGTCCTAGAAAAAATGTTCTTTTTTTTAACAGTTTTTTTTTACATTTTCATACATAAAGTTTAGATTTTGATCATATGCACCACACATTACTTTTCCCTAACCCTCTGAGTCTCACTGTACTCCTTGTCTCTTACTAGTGGCATTCAACAGGACAGAATGACTCTCTTCTCCTGACAATCATTAAAAGTCATTATCGCAAAAGACCAGATGAGAACTGCAATCTCTTTTCAATAACTGGTACAATCAGAGGCCTCTTATAACTTCTTTTGCCCCTGGTTTTCTAGGCATAGTTTGGGTTGATTTAAAGGTGTTTCAGACTCTGAAAGATTGAAATGACTTCTCCTTTGTGTACTATCCACCTTAGGTCCTCTGTGTTTGTTGCATAGCAGAAGCAGATTATCTTGCATTACCTGCAGAGTATACCACCTTGTTGGTCAATCCACATGAAACTGCATATACTTTTGCAT
Source organism: Zapus hudsonius (assembly GCA_004024765.1). Lineage (NCBI taxonomy): Eukaryota > Metazoa > Chordata > Mammalia > Rodentia > Dipodidae > Zapus > Zapus hudsonius. The sequence continues at coordinate 13,028 of PVHP010036255.1, read as the reverse complement.
TTTATTGTAGTTTATTTTCTAAAAATATTTTCATTTATTTATGAGTGATGAAGAAATAGAGGAAGAGAGAGACAGAGAGAGAGAGAGACAGAGAGAGAGAGAGAGAACATGTGCATGCCAGGGCTTCAAATGAACTCCAGACAATGTACCATTTTATGCATCTGGCTTTAAGTAGTTTGATGGTTAGGTTTTGAGGGGGCAGGATGTAATGAAGCTCAAAGGAGCTAGAAGTAAACATCCTAACATCCTTTCCTGTGTGGGCAGTACAGGAAGGAAATTCCAGAGACTCAGGAAGTCATTAAATCTGGGATAGAATTGCAAGACCCTACCCTAGGGCTATATAAAGGTGAAATTTTCTCCTTCGCCCTCCTGCCTGTTTGCTGTTCTGTGTGTATGGTGTTGGTGCTGGGTTTCTCTCTCTGCTTGGACCTGTGAAAGTGGAGCAGCCTCTTTTACATTCTGGAACTTTCCCCGTATCTATAGCTACAAATAAATCCTTTCCTCCCAAAAACCGTGCATTGTTTGAAGATTCATCTGAGTGGCGTGTGACTGACTGCGACAAGTGGGTACTCGGGAATTGAACCTGGGCCACAATGCTTTACAAGCAAGTACCTTTAACCCCTGAACCATGTCCCTAGCCCCACTTTTGCATTTTAAATTGCAACTGATTCTCTGTATTTGGAAAAAGTGAGATTTCATGAAACAGTTAACTGAGTCCATGTTACCACTGACACTTTCAGTTATAGTGGAGAGGATTCAAGTTAAAGGAACATAATTTCCTGAGAGGATAGCACCAATAAAGAACTTCAGAGCAAGCTCTTTTACTTCACAAAGTGAATTAAATCTTCAAAGTGTGGCAAGCTCACAGCAGATTTTTCCATTGTTATTTTTTCATCAACACTTGAAAACTACGGATCTATTTTTACATGCCCGCTATTCCTAAGAGAAGAACACCTATGCATACTTAAGCACTTGCAGGTAGGGATGGGCATCAGCTCCAGAAGTGTTATCAAAGCTTTTACAATGGGGTCTAATGCTAAGCTGCTGTACTAAAAACCTGGCATCATGGCTCTTTTATCAAAACAGTCTATACACACTTTTAATATTGGTCCAAGGCTCTGCAGAGAAACACTCTTTCATCTCTAGACTTGTTGGCCTCCTGGAGAGAGAAAAGCAGGGATGCACACACTCATGGGAATACAAGTAACAGTGCTTCTGGAGGTGAGGTGGCTTCCACCCAACCTATTATTTGGTTGCAAGTGAATGCTGGCGGTCAGTTTCAAAGGGCATGCTTCCCACTACATTTTGTCTCCCCTTTTTGAGGTAAACCAGTATGTTCAATGGAGAAAGGACTAAGTAAGGTCATAGTTGTTAGTGTATAAGAAAGAATGGTGTCATCAAGGTAGAGCAGTCTATGTCATGTCTATAATATTACTATCTTCAAAAGGCACAGTTTTTCTCACACATTACCCATATTCTGGTTCATGATGAGGATTCTAACAAATCTAGACTAACTTGTGGGTAGTCCTGTGTTCTATAGCTTCTATAGCTGGACACAGATGCTGAGTAAATCAGGCAGAAGTTGTTCAGTCTACGCTTCCTGGTGCTGCTAATTTCAAATGCAAGCCATGCTGTGAAAGTGGTCCTATTTTAAAAAAAAACAACTCACCAACCTCAACTTTATGACTCTTAGATCTCTAATATCCATTAGGTATTGACTGTCACGCCAACTCTGATGGAGTCTGTGCGAGAAATTGCATAGACTGAGGCAGTTGCTTCAAGGAAGTCTGCCCGTTGGAACAGGCTGTGCACTCCAAGTCTTTGTGTTCTCGGCTGCTCCCTTATCACTCTAATTTTCATAATACCTGCTCATGGCTCTAACTCATTGTTTCTTTCTAGTTCATTGAATCTACCTTCACGAAAACAGGGAATAAACTATGATGATTTGTTTCCCAAGAGAAAATGAAAAATAAGGTTTTTCCTTCAGTCACTCTCCCATTATTACAAGCAATTGAGAGATTGAAAACAACTAAAGGACTTTTGGGAAGAGTCCTAGATGACTTACAATAGAAGAATTACTTATTAAGGGAAAGTATTGAGAAAGAGATCCCTAGAACAGAAAGTTATAGGAAAAGACCAAGTAGAAACTAGTAGTATAAGGAAACTCCCTGAGCCCACTGATGCTCCATTGCCTTATACAGGTAACTGTGAAAAAAGATGAGTTAACATTAAGGAAAAGAGACTATCATGGTAAACCTTAAAAACAAATTCTTAATGGCTGAAAACCACATAATGTTTAAATTGAAAAACAAGCGCCAAGTCAGGCCTGGCCTGACTAACCACAGTTTTGCGTAGAAACCATTTACGTGATAATCATCTGTGCTTTTCTATTGTCTATTCTCTTGTACCTTGCTGAAATTCTTGGTTTAATCATTCAAAGAAACTGTAACTGCCTGTATAATCAAATAATACTGTTACAATAATCGACTGTATATAACTCTGACAAATGCTCAGTAAAATCGCACTCAGATACACTCTCCTTGAGTCTGTGTCTGTTTGTCACTCAGCTGAATCCCTGCCCACTTCTCCAAGGCCCTGATCCTGTGATCCCAGCACTCCAGCAGAGCTGGTCCGTGGCAACTGTCTAGTCCTTTTTTAAGAAAAATTAAAGAGGTGGCAAAAACTATCACTTCCATCTGACAAAAGGGGGGGTGGATCCCAAACACAAAGTAGTACTGAGACCTAGGCCACACAGAAAATGCCACCATTACTTATGTGGATTCTGTGCCTTTGTTCTACTAACTTTTACAGAATAGACTTAAAGCCTGCCACTGGATACAAACTTGATATTGCCCTGTCCTCCTTGATATGCCCTAATCATTTTGAGAGGGCAATTATAAAGCTGGCAGGAACACAGTGGTTGGAGGAAGTCCTTGTATGAAACATTGGCAAACACATATTGCACAGTGAAGGTAAGAGGAACAGTGTGTGTGTGTGTGTGTGTGTGTGTGTGTGTGTGTATTTTCAGCTTATATCACACAGTTCAATGTGCTGTGAAAAATAATACCAAGGGCCTTCCCTTTAAAGACTTCAAACTTATTAAACAAGTATAGATTTTCAAGCGATTTTCTTAATTGGATATGATGGTGCCATCACCTATATTTCATTATTCTTCCTGCTATTACAATCAGATGGAGTCCAAGAGGTCCTTGGATTAATAATAAGAAGAGCTTGACTCTCATTTTACCTCTCTGCTCAGAGCTTCCTGAGTGACCATGGTCAAGTTGCTTGCCCATACTAAGCATCACCTTTCACCTGTAACCTGTAGGCTCTGGTTTGCATAGTTGTATAGTCTTTAGGTCCTTCTGGATATCAGTCCTGTTAATCTACGATTCTACCTGCTTTATCACAAGCTTTCCACAAGGGGAAGCCACTGTGTGTGTGTGTGTGTGTGTGTGTGTGTGTGTGTGTGTGTGTGTGTAGCTTGTTCCACCATTATGGCTGAAACATTGCCAATATGAGCTGGCAGCTTCTGCTTGGCAATAGATAATATGAGCTCTGTCCGGGCCTGAAGATGCAAGGATCTAAAACATACTGAGATTTCAAATATATAATCACTGCAATTTTGGAAGTATTTATAAATTCCTATGATTAAGAATAGTAAGTAAAAACAGCTGAGCAGGATGAGATAGGTGGAAAGCCAGATGCATAAATCAATTTGGAGCTTTATTTTTTCACAGGGACATAAAACTAAAATACCTCTCATGGCCTTTCATATACTTTGGGGAAAGTATTCTTTTTTTTTTAATTTTATTTTCCAGGGTGTATACTGCCAAAAATTATAAGACGATAAATCCAAGACAGCAATAAGATGCTTCCTTCTCCAACACTAATATAAGCTTGAAACACTGCATCTGCATATCTCATTTATATGAAAGAGATCTTTGCATTAGACAGTTATGTCTGCTTTTAGCTGAAGAGCACCCCCTCCTCCATTGAAAAATACATGTGGTGGTGGAAGAAGGTCCTAACATACCAGAAAACCCAATTAGTTTGACTGAATGACTTAGAACATTTGTTTCCATGGACTCTGACAGTTCTCTAGAGGCAGTTAGACATTAGAATTTCCAGGGAAAAGGGACAAGGGCCCTTGAGATAGTCATGAGTGGCTACTTAGGGACTCAACCTCAGGAGGGCAGCAGCCAAATTATTGCTTAGCTCAACAGTCAGCTAGGAGTTGCTAATCAGTGTTTGGGAAGCTGCCCTGTCCTGACAGGAGACAGAAGCAAGGCAGGAGTGTTAGCACATTATCTGTAGCCACAGTGGAGCTAGTCATACGAAGTGGATGAAAGGAGCTAGAGCAGGCTGGTGAGGGACAGCAAAGGCACCAGGGAAGCAGTCATTTGGAAGAGCTTTCCTGAAAGGAGTTGATTTACCCAGGCTGCCACTTCCAGTGTGGTGTCCCAGGAACACAGGGCCACGGCTATGTAACTACCTTAGAAACACAACCTGCCTGCTTTTCCCAGTGGGACTTCCTCAGGTAAGGCTTGGGATGACAAATGTTGAAGGGTGGAATTCTTTACTCAGGACCAAGGAACTTGGCTGCTCCACAAGAGATTCATCTCATAGGTCAGCAAGACATGTGGGAGGAGGTTCTGGCCTCTTTCTTTTCTGGTACTTCTCAGGATAGACAGTGGGTATCCCAGAAGAAGGAAGCTTTACCTCAAAGATGTTCAGACAATGTATACTCTTGGGCAATACTCATGAGCCTTTTGAAGCCTTGCTGCATCACATCCTAGAACACTGATACCACTCAGGATATGAGCTCTTACTTGGTAGAGGGGAAAGCACTATGGGCATAGTCTATCTTGACTTCAGCAAAACAACTCTCAAACCTTAGATAGAATTCTTGCAGCATAGAGAAAAGTACATTGTGGTAAAACAAGATGGATACATTTCTATGCAAGCAAGTTCAACCTACAAAGCAAGTCTCTACAGGTGTACCATAGCAGAGTCAAGGGTAGCTCTTACAGTATGGTGTATCCATTTTCTTTCAGAGTGATGGGATTATTGTCAACATGAAGCCGAACTGCTATGGTGAACTACTGAGGACTTTGGCCATCATTTGTTGCAAGGAATTAAATAGAAAAATCCAGCTGAACCCTAAGTATAAGATAATGATGATGGAGCTGTTAGCATTCACCCTTGGAAAGAGAGAGAGGATCACAGGAATGACACCTGGGATTCCAGGCACCACTTACTCCTACCCTATCTGCACGTGGCCTTTGGGTGGGTGGGTGGGGGACTACAATACATAGGGAGAAGAAGATTAACTGGAGTTTGGGTTTCTTCTGGGGTGTAGCTACCACATGTTTTGGCCATGATGAAGTGGATGTTTCTGGTGAGGCAGCTACTTTTGCTTTAGTCACCCATATTCTCACATGTAACCCCACTAAACTCATTGCTTCACCAATCTGGACTTGGATGGGACCTTTTCTTTGGTCCAACAGTAACCTCTCTTTCTGGTGTGGGTTGACATGTCTCTATCTCCCACAGAAAAGCCACACAACACCCTATTAATTTATCTCAATAATAATGATTATTAATATCAATAGTTGTTAATAAATAATAACCCCTTGTTTTTAAAATGGCTCTTTGATTATAAAAGTGCTTTTGAAAGTCTTATGTCATTTAATCAATAATGTAAAATAACATGTAGAATATCTGTTTACTCATGTATTAGTCAGGGTTCTCTAGAGGAAAAAGAGTTGTGAGAATGGATTATAGTAAAAGGGAATTTATTGGGGTAGTTTATGACAGTCCAACAATAGCAATATGCAGGCCCACAGGTGAAGGAACCAGTAGCTGTTCAGTCCACGTGGCTGGATGTCTCAGCAGTCCCAATCCAGCCCAGAAGGCCTGTTGGCTCCCTGGGGAGCGGCTGCTCTTCAGTCCATGATGTGAGGCCGAGGAAACTAGGTTCTGATGTCCAGGAAGGGTGGGAGAGCAGGATGCGAGTTCAAGTCTCGAACCAGCACCAGCAGTCCGGGAGGAAGGAAGAAGGAGGAAGTTTTCCTTCCCCCCAAGCTTTCTGGTATCCAGTCTCTTCTGGAAGGCCCACCCACTTGAGGGAAGGGCAACTCAAAAGGAGGAACCTCCTCCTTTTGTCAATCCTTTCTGCAGGCAAGCTCAGAGACCTGCCCAAGATTACTGTAGATTATTAAACAAGGCAAGTTGACAATAAACTTAACCATCACAACTCAAGACATGAATAATCACAATTCAAATGAAATTGCAACACTGGCCTGGAGCTCACGTGATGGTTTTTATTGAGAGAAGATGAAAATTGCAATTCTAACCTACAAGCCAAGTGTGAAATTTCAAAATAAGAAAGACTTCCTAGTTTAGCTATAATTCATGAGTTAACTTCACCAGGATAGTCGAGCACCTCATTGTAACTTGAAGAGGTTTGGTAATATTGATTTCAGCTGCACACAACTAGGTAAGCACACTGTCAGAAAGAGTGTTGTTAGCTAGGATGCCCCATCTCTGCAGGGGCAAGGGAATAGTGCAGTCTCTTCCTGAAAGGGAGACAAGAGGTTCAGTCCATAGCAAAGCAAGAATGAAAAGAGGTCAGAGAGGAATGTCAATTCATAATGTCAATTGACTATCGGATGGACAAAATTTAGGACCTGATTTGTAGATCAAGTAATTAAGAATTATGAAATATTATTTTAGGGGACTAATTTTAGCTCACACTAAGGAAGGAATTCATTAAGCTTACATAATTCACTCAATAAGTGTATTGTTTTAAAACGCAGGGATTTAAAGTGAGATGATCTCTACCTAGAATAGTGGCAAAAAGATTCCTGGAAAGATGTGAGGGTGCAAATTGTGGAATAACAGAATTTTCTTAGTTAATCAGTAATCACATTTTTACCTTTATAGAATCCACAATATACAAGAGAAGACAGGAAAGTTAATCTGGGTCATTTTTTTTTGGGGGGGGAGTACAGCATATAAAGATAGACCACAAAAAGAATTCATTGTTCTCCTGGTATGAGGGTAGGAGTGGCTGTGGGAGGGGACCTGTTGTCTCCCAGTGAGACAGATAACATCCCAATTTGGCTGGATGTTTGCTCAACTCTTAGAAAGCTCTAATAACAGTAGAACCACAGACTTCCCTGGGTTTGTTCTCTCACTCTTCCTGCCCGGCCTCTCTAGTGGTCAAAACATGGTTCCACTTAGATTAATGGGCATTCTTCTCTTACAGGCAGGCTCCAGAGATTGAAGCTCTATTTCTGTGAAAATGCTTGAAAAGGAGGGAGGCAGTATAAAATCAGCTATTACATGAAATAGATTTTCCAAACCATGTCATAACCATGGTCTAACAAAAAGAAGACTAAATATTTGGAAAGTGGACACTAGCCTAAGCATTCAACATGGTATGAAACCTCTGGGGTAGTTCTTCAAATCACACTTTAGTGCTCACAATGTTTAATGGATCTAGAAAGCTCTCTTATTACCTCCCAGGAATATACATGTAAATAAGCCCAGCTCATTCTAAGTATTTCATCCTAGCAGGCTTCAATCCAAGGTTCCATAGAAAAGACCCTAATTCTAATTTATAAAGAGGTGGCTCCATGACGAGTGCTCAAAACATCATAGTGTGCTCAACCAAGCCACATTTTTGCCATTGTAGGACTGAATTGATTCTATTTTGTCTACTGAATCAATAAGATCATGTATGGCTAGGTGTAGGTATGCAACTTGTTTGGGCAGCTATTTCTCAGGAATTGTACTTGCACACACTTCAAAGAAACATAAGCAAAAACGATGATAGCAGCTTAGAATGGCATCTAAACTGGGCAGAATTCAACCATTCCCTTTCAGTTCTTCAGAAGGTTTCAGTATCAGGCACCTGAGAGCACAGCCCATTTAACCAGTGGGTTTGCCTCTCCCAACAAGTGTGGGCTTTGAAAATGTCAACCCTTATCAAGACATTTGGATAAATTAGATAGAATTGCTCAGAAGACTGGCCATCCCACAATCCAATACTGTTAATTTGTATGAAATTGAATTGTTTGGCTTCTGTGATAAAATCAGCACATGGAAAAATTGTTCAGTCTAGAATTAATTTTACAAGGAACAGGATCAAATCAAAACCTAGATAGACAGTTTCTACTCGGTGCTCCAGTTCAGGCATCAAGGATTTGGAGGTTTCTTGATGGTCAGTACTACCACTTGCTAACCCTTGAACTTGTCTCCCTCATTCTTGTGCTCATTTTGACACCAAATCACTGCTACTCTTTTTTTTTCTTTCACTTCACAGTTGTGCTTCCTGCTCTTCCTTTTGTAAATTCTTTTGCTGCCAACTACATCCAATTATTGTCATTAGTTTTCATAGCAGAACTAGAATAATCCCGCCACCCTTTCTTTTTCTTAAGAGAATAACATAAAATATGTTATCATGTCCTACAAATTACCAAAGCCATTCGTTGCTGGCCCATTTTGAGAGAAATGGCTGGAGCAGAGGCAGCAGCAGAAACATCCTTTGGAAAGCAGCCTGGATTATGAGTGCAATGATTTCAAGAAGACTACTAGAGGCCAAGGCGAGCATGTGTGGATGCATACCCTGCAACCCCAGCCCAACCTTTCCAAGGAGTTGCACACGGTGTTGTTAGCGTTTCCTTTCTAAGGGCTGGTGCAGCTTTTCAAACACGATAGCTTCCTTGTAGTTTACACTTATCACATTAAGAAAAATGGTAATGAGGAGTTCATGACAACTGCTCTTCGAAGGAACAAAGGCTCTATTGCCAGGGAAAAAAGAAGTAATATCTATTTTCATGGAAAGAGGCCTCCAATGAACAATTTGGCTGTAGCTTTGCTCTCTCATTATTTCTGAGCTCAGTAAAAATAAGGCAGCAGGCCTCTAATACAGCTGAAATGCCATCCAGTATGATTTGCATGGAATTGCCTTTCCTCTGAAACAGCTATTTCAATTTTGAAATCACAGAATCACAGCTCCAAGGGGATGAAAGAGGACTGGTTTGTCTCATTCACATGAAATTAGCTACCAAATCTTTCACGAGATGTCAGTCTGCTGAATACCCAAACTTCCCCCAACCTACAGGCACCCTCCAATAAAAATAAAAATAAACCAACAGAGGCATCAAACTCTTCACAGCAGACTGAATTTAACATCAAACCACTCCTAAGCCCCAGTGAAGTTGATTCACAAAGCCCCCTCTGAGTACTTCAAACCCCTAATAGGCTGAGTGTTCCTGAATGTCTGGGCAGTCCCTCCTCTCCCCACATTCACTTAACTCTGAAATGACTCCAAATCATGGGAAATTAATAGCATCTGTTTCCCCTATTAAGAGTGGTAAAGAAGTGGCAGAGAGAGAGTCATATCTTTCTGTAAAGGATGTTTGACTGATGGAGACAGAGAATAGTCTAATCTCAATATGAACATTCCAGGGGGCCAGCAGTGTGGACAGAAAACTTGGCCCCATAGGCATACTGTAAAGCTTCAATCTTGCTTTCAAATCAGGAAAAACAGATCTTTCTCTTCCATGGTAAAAACCGACACCTGGCAAACAGTAAAGGTGACAAATAGCTGACTGACACACTGCTTTTGGAAATAATAATTGTAGAAACAAAACATGCCAAACAATTGTTATACATAGATTCAATCTGATTAATTCATTACATCAATCTTATTTTAGTCTCTCCCCCCCCTCTCTCTCTCTCTCTCTCTCTCTCTCTCTCTCTTTCTCTGTCTCTCTCAGAGAATTAGGGATTGGCATAATATACTAGGCAAGTGTTCTACCCTCAGCCCTCTGAGTCATTTTTTTAAATGAAAAGGTTCAAATGCATATATAACCTATTGTAAAGTGCCTTTTATTAACAATCTACCATTGATACCCATACCTGGTAAAGCACTGGGTCACATTCAGAAAGGGGTGCATTCCAACTGACTCCATTCAATCCCCATTTATGCTACCCTAAAACCTCTGTGAGGGTACATTGCATACAAATGCCTCTATATTCTCTTTCAGTCTATATCATTGTTGGGGTAAGTTGATCAATACTTTGCTCCCAGCTATAAATGTGTGAAGCAAAACAGAAGATTCAAAAGGAGCAAGGACAAACTTCTTGGTGGGAAGGTACTAGCTGGAAAGTGTAACACTGGGCTTGAGGCAGGTCTCTGTCCTCACACATCAAGCTGCCTCTCTCAGGCATGGTTCCAAGTTGTTGTTTGCAACCATGTTGTGATTCTTGTCCAAAAGCCAATCGTTACCCAGTGGTTTAGAACTGTCATACAGTCACATCTTTCTTGCCAGTGCCAAAGTATGTGTCCCCTCTACACCCATCTGTGGTTTCTGTTCATCCAGTTGATCTTTCTTTTACTTAGAAGAAACAAAAATAATATTGAATTAAAACAAGATCTTGTTAGGAATTTGCAAGCTACACATAGAGATTTTTGTGCCGCTGACAAAATCAACATGGTTTGACAGTTACTTTGGTAAACGTGAGAGGCTGAAAAGCTGCAAACTGCTGTCTGCACCGTGCAGTGGTCACAAACTAAAATGACCAAACAAAAAGGTAGGAAGTGTATTACAGATATGCAAGGGGCTTGCACACATATCAATGAAGACAGCCAGAGACACTTGGAACTCTTCTATTGAACCAAATTGAGAAGCCATAAGGGATTGAAAGATGGAGTTTAAAGTCACACTCTGAAAATTCTTGGAAGTGCAGAACAACACTAAGAAAAGTCACAGCAGGGCTGGAGAGATGGCTCAGAGGTTAAGGCGCTTGCCTGCAAAATCTAATGGACCTGAATTTGATTTGCTCTTACCCACATAATGGCCAGTGCATAAAGGGGCACATGCATCTGGAGTTTGCCTACAGTAGCTAGAGGCCCTGCCCTGCCCTGTCCATCCTTTCTCTGTCTCTCTCTGATTACCAGTAAATATATTTTAAAAAAATAGTAACAGCCAGGCAAATGAGCACGAGTGTAGGTCCTAGAATCCTTTGAATGATTCATTTATGTTCCCTTGCATACTTCTTTCAAGAATTTGAGGAGGAAGTGGTTGGCTTTTCCCGTGAAGATAATTAATAGGGTGCAACTCAAGGGCCTCAGCCCAGGTGTGTGACCTGGAGCTCTGGCTTTGGCACCACCACTGCACTCTGTGAATATGGGCTCCCAGGCATACTGCATGCCAGGCAGCAGAGCCAGAGCTTATTCACCCTTTTGGAAGTTAATCACACTTAGGTGGTTTTAAGAGCTACTTTAGTAAGTGCTTTAAAATCACTCCCGTTAATCCTGCCATTTTCTCCATTGACTGCCATGCAAATAGGTCATAGAATATAAGAAAAATAAGTCTATTTCCAAGGAGGGGCCTAGATGTATTAAATGGGCCTTATCACCTGACTCCATCCCAACGAATGGCTTTTTATATTGCCAAGCTTTCCTGAGGCATAATTGATTATAAGTCTATGTATTTATTGTATACAATGTGATTTTCATATACATATATGTTATGAAGTTACCACAATAAAGCTAATTAATATATCCATTTCTCACATAGGTACCTTTTTATTTTCAGAAGAAAAGGGGAACATTTAAAATCTACTGTTAGCAGATTTCAAGAGACCATACTGTATTATTAACAATGGACAACCTGGTATACATTGGATCTCCACAGCTTGTTTATTCTGTGTGACTAATTTTTTCTTAAAATAATTTCATTTCTCACCACTTAAATCATTGGATAGAATTTAGTTGCCCTATAGTACCTCATGATGAGCAACTTCCTCTAATGAAGCAGTGGTTCCCCTAAAGTCAAGGGGAGCTTTCCAAGGGATGCTCAATAGGTGAATATTTTGAGATGAGAAAGTTGGATGGAGCAGGAAAGGGATAGTGAGAGAGAACTTTGAAATGAAGGCATTATTCTCTTATTCAATGGAAGGAAAGGAACTCACTGAAGGTCGGAATAGTGCTATTTCCCTACAAAGTCTGCCAAGCAAGATGGATGCCTAAACTTTTTTTGTAGTAACCTGTACTTTATCACTTTCTACCTCCTTAGCCTCACTTTTGTTCTTTCTTATATATTAGGGGTATTGTTTAGAGCCATGGTAACATTTAACTCACATACTCTGCATAAGCCTCAAGATGGAAATAAGTACACAGATAAACTCTAAACATAGTGAAGGGTACATTGTCTTTCAAAAGGTAAAGTGAGGTTTAGCTTCACATGTGAAAGACAGATGAAGATCCAGAACAGACCTGAAGAGATAGTCTAGGAGCAATTCAATTGATTATGACTTTCCACTAGATGGACATATTGGATTGCATGCTGTCTATATGGTACCCACTACCACATGCACCTAAAATGTGCCCCAAACAATGAAAAATGAAAGCTGTATATTGGCATCAATTTATGTTTAAAAGCCGGCTCTAAGTGGCTTTTTGGTTTCTTTACTGAATAGCACAAAATATTGACTTTAGGATGGAGAATCATAGCAAAAACTGATGATGAGACTAGCTGAGAGTCACAGTGTGACAGTCAGATGTGTATAGGGACCGCTCCTCCCCTTCCAGCCCCTCCTTTTGAATGGGAGGTGTCTAGTTAGAGCTACAACCTAGGTGCTAAAACTGATTGGTCAGATATGAACCAATCAGCTGTCACTCTAACTCACCTGGGGAGGACTTAAAACTAGCTTCCCTGGAGGAAGCAAGCCCCTCTTTTCCCACATGGCAATGGAGTAGAAGGACTGCTGACCCAGGCCTCAGTGAGGTAAGGCCTGTACCCCTACCCCCCTGGGGTAGGGGGCAGGCTCCAGACCTTTCTCTCACGAACCTCTCTTTTTCACAAAGGGAGCTTTTCTGTTATCTTTTCTTGGACTGCTTATCTAACTAAATAGTAAAAGCTCTGTGAACTTTCTGACACGTGGTTTTCCCCACACTGGTGGCGAGAAAACTTTATGACTTCCCACATCCAATTTCCCCATCCAACTCC
>PVHP010036254.1:0-17986 GCA_004024765.1 Zapus hudsonius | reverse complement strand
ATGACAATACACTTCTTTATAACTCAGAGACACCAGAACAATCCTGAACACCTATGTTATTGTTACCCTTACTTAGGGTAAACAAGAAAAGTATCCCATGAAGTGTAGGAGCCACAAATTATACGTCTAAAACTTAAGCTGCACGAAGTGTTGAATGTCTGCTTCTCTCCACTTATCCAGCATTGAAAAGGTCTTAAAAGACTCTGATGGGGCTGGAGAGATGGCTCAGCGGTTAAGGCACTTGCCTCCAGTGCCTAAGGCCCCCGGTTCAATTCCCCAGGTCCCACATGGGCCAGACCCACAGGGTGGTGGCCCTGGTTCTTTCTCTCTCTCTCTCTCTCTCTCTCTCTCTCTCTCTCTCTCTCTCTCTCTCTCTCTGCTTGAAAATGAATAAATAAAATATATTTTTAAAAAAAAAGACTCTGATGCACACCAAGGGCAGCCATTGAAAAGCAATATATATCTATGTATATATATATGATAGTTTATATATATATGGTAGTTTATATATTTTTATAGATTTATATAAATTTATTATATATTTTATTATATATTATTAAATATATATGTTTATATATACTATCTTTGTTTATATATATATATGTGTTTTTTTCATATGCATATGCATACCTATTATAAGTTAATATATGATTCTTGTTATTCTTTCTTAGGAGCAACCAGAAAGATATTCAGTAGTGGCAGTCATAGAATTTACAGCTCAAACCTAAGAATACTGAATTCAATATGCGCATGACCACAGCAATCTACACTAATAAAAGTTGTGTAGGTGGGCTCTCTTCCTGTCTCTCAAAATGCCCAACAGCCCTCTACCACGTTGGCCGATTGCAGCTGCCTGTAGTTATGTGAAACCACAGAAAGCAGAAACACAGGTAAGGGCTGTTACCATATGGGCATGGCCAGCAATGGACACAGGCAGCAGTTTAAATCTTTCCCTGGAGGCTTCACTCATGAAGGATGAAGAAGTGAAGCAGCTTCATGTACTGCTTAGCTGTACAGTAAATGGAAGCAAAAGGCCTGAGAATATTAACAGACAGAAAAATGCAAGTTTTGGGGAGAAGGATGGGTTTTAATTGGTTTTCAAAGGTAATGGAAGAAGGACCCCGGTAGGCAGACATAACTAAAGGCAGCTTTGAAAGACAGTCTGAGGAGAGCTCTTATGAAGACTTACTGAAGGGAAAGCATTTAATATCCAAGAGAATTATTTTGGCAACAGAAAGCAGATAGAGTTTAGGTAGAGGCATAATTTACCAAGAATTGTAACAATTCAGGCTCAAGGTTTTAAGCGTCTGAAAATACAATGTTAAGATGCTCATCTATTTATTTAACCTCTCAGCTCGAAGCAAATGTTGCATCACTAATTGGTTCACATGCAGTTCCATGGCTCCATATTACTTAAAATGTACATCTGCATTATTTCATTTTAAGTGCCTTCTGAAGTAGGGATTGTTAGCATTTTACACATGAAGACAGTGATCCTCAGAGGGTGTAGGTGACACTCTCCAGTGTACCTGCCAACAAGATAGACATCGATTGCTTGTCTTGTAGTTGAAACTAGTAGCCTAAAAGATAACAACGAAAATCACTGTGAATTACCAGTTATGTAGAAATATCAGGGAGGTAGGATCCATGTTTGTCTTCTTTAAGCAGAACTCAGATTCTCTATGAAATTATGAACTATTTCTAAGTAAAATAACTCATCCAGTGGGGCCTCATCAACACCCATCTCATTGGTTTGGTCGTATAAATCAGATTATGATCATCTAAAAGAAGTAAAATTACAGTGAGCACCATGACCCAGATTTGGCAAGACTGTGAACACAGAGATGGCATCACAAACTTCATTTCTTGTCATACAATAGGGCTGTGTGCAGATGTTGATGAATTTCACCAGAAAAAAAAAGTTTATAAAAGAATGGATGCCTTGGATTAATTTCAACTAAGAAACCAAAATTGGTATTTTTGATGCATCTATGAAGGGGGAATCATAGGTGCTTAGTTTGAGGAGGGAAGAGGCACCAAAAATGTGGGTGACACCATATCATAAGTTGGGGACTAAGAATTAGTTTAAAAAAAAAAAAGAAAAGTTAACTGAAAAAGTTAACTCTTAAGACCCTCTTTCCCTGCTTCCTGGAAAAGGCCACCAACCAAGCTGTTTCTGCAAATACATGGTTTCTATTCCAAAGACCTGCAACCACTGTTTCCCACCATATGGACCTTTGAACCATGAGTCACCGTAAATAAATGCTTCTTCCACTGAACTGTGCTTCTCAAGGATTTCATCACAGCAACAAGAGAAGGAACTAGTACAGAATATCCCCAGCAAGAAGAGGGGTCATTTCTCCCACTATATGACCCTGTGGCTTTAGGTCTTTGGAATTGGGTTTAGTAGGAATTTTTGAAGAGTTTGGACCAGAGGCCAAGAGAAGCTCTAGAGTGTTATAATAAGATGTTTACGTGCGGTTCTGGTGGGTGTGAGGAAGCTCAGAATGCCCAGAGAAATGTGGGCAGCAGAGGTCTGGTTCATGAGGTTTCAGAGGGGAACTTACTCAATTGGGAATTGGGCTTCAAATCATTCATTACATTTTGGACAGACTTTGTCAGTGTTTTGTCTGTCATCAAATCTTCAATGAGGTTGAATTTAAAAGTAACGGACTAAGTTGTTTGACAGTGGGACTTTCAAGACATAAAAACCACCAGGTAGTGGCATGATTATTGTGTTGTGCATTTATTCAGATTTACAGTTAAAGAAAGCAGAAAGAGGAGCATAAAAATGTCAAAAATCCGTGATTTGGCAAAGAAAGTACTATGAATCCTATTAAAGTTGCATACAGTAGTGTAGAGCTTATAAGTTAAGGACAAAGTAGATACAAAGTGTCTATAATTATTATCTAAACCTAACAACCGACCATAGGCCGATGCCTGAGATTCTGGCTAGAGAGGAACCACCACAGTCATACCATGGAGGATCCAGATGGAACCCCGCAGAAAATGACGGGAGGACCAAGGGACCCACAGCCACAGACATTCAACCTACACAGGATAAGCCAGTGAGACAGAAACCAACGATCTTCATCACAAAGACCCCTAAACTCACAATCTTAAAGCAGCCTTAATACTCATCCACCACGACTCAGGGAACTGAGCGGAAGAGGGGGCGGAAAGATTGTAAGAGCCATGGTGGGGGAGACTATCCAGAGGATTGCACCCTACAGCAACAACACACTTGAGCCAGGAGGTCCAGGCTGAGTACTAGGCTATCCAGGGCCCCCTGCCACAAGGACTGATCCAGATGGTACACGGAGGAGGATATCCAGCTGATTGGGGATGGGGGGAACGTTGGGGAATTGGGGATAACAGCTCATCATTTGCCCACTGAATAATTTAACACAGTATGGACAATAAATATATATATATTTTTTAAAAAAGTGTCTATAATTATTAAAGCTTTTACAGGATCCCTTGCCACAAGGACTAATACAGACAGCCCACGGAGGAGGATATCCAACTGATCAGGGATGGGGAGGGGGGGAATTGGGGAATTTGGGATAACAATGCATTGTTTGCCCACTAAATAAGGTAACTCATTATGGATAATCAATATATATTTTTTAAATAAAGCTAATAAAGAGAGATTTCAGACTGCTTTGGGAAAATAGGAAAGGTGCTTTAAAGGTAAGACCCCCTCCCCATCAGTCATGAGCTCCAGAGTATAAAATACAAATTCATTTGAAAGGAGAGAGTTTGGGCTGAGAATTGGGTTAAAGGGATTGCCTGCTTGAAAACAGCTGCTTGGGGAAGTGCATCCCTTCGTTGACCAAGATGCTTAGAGGCCACTGAAGCTGTGTAGAAGTGGATCATCTATGTCAAGGAGGCAGTAGGCATTGGAAGAATCATTAAAGTTCACATGGTGCTCGCTTTATAGCTGTGCAAAAATGCAAGGAATTACGGGGTTATAGAGGCTTGCAGCAAGGTTCCAGAAAGCTGCTGAGCCCAGTTCATCAGTAGAGAGTGAGATGACCTCAAGGAAACTCCAGAATGGCCACTATGGTCCAGGAAGTAGATGCCAGGTCCATGGGATATCTGCCAAGGAGGAGTGTAGACATGGACCAGAATGGACTCTGTGTGGTGCAGGTGATGGAAATGGAAGAGTGGATGAGCCCCTGAAGAGCCCTTTCTCCTTCTCTATGGAAAGGGAATGTTAACTCTGAGTCATTCCACGTTGGATTTGTGCAACTTATTGTTTGATTTATAAGAGATGGACTTCAGTCTTATTTTTGATGTTTAAACTGTTGGAATTGCTAATATCATGGGGGCATTTGAATCTACAGTTAATGTCATTGCATCCTCATATTGCCATGAGCGTATATTACCATCTAAAGTAATGACCTTGAGTGTCAAGTGGACAAGGGGTGGACTTATGGTAGGGCACTCATGAGGCACAGCTTGGGTGTGCCAGTGAGGTTGATTCTAGAGAGTTTCAGTTGAGGAAAGAAGACATCCCTGAATGTGTGTAGCGCCATCCATGGCCTGGGGTCCCATATCAAATAAAAGGGGAAGAAGGCCTCTGAGGACATCTGCGAGGCTTAGATGAGTCTGTAAAAGCAGAGGGAAATCTACATTCATGTCCATCATGATTGCTTGGTCTCAGGCATCCTCGTAAGCACTTTGATCATACGTTCTTACTTGCTTGCCAAATGGGCCAGCTGGATGGTGATTACCCAAAGCTTTAAGCCTCCTAAGACTATGTGATTTATCTGCACTCTCTTGTGGATGCAAGGTAGTCACAAGAACCTTTATGAAAGGGAGGCAGGGCAGGGATAAGAATCCATAGTAAGAGTTTTGACAATGGAACTCAGGGGCTGGAGAGATTTCAAACAAGTCCAGGAGCCAAGGATGCAGGTAGCCTGGAACAGGCCAAGATTCTCCCCAGAAGGATCCGAAGCTTGCTTAGGACTATTCTGGTGACACCCGTTTTAGACTTCTGATCCCAAAACTGTAAGGCAATACATAGATGTTGCCTTAAAGCTACATCATGTGGTAATTCTTTAGAACAGCAATAAGAAAGTAATGCTGAAAATCAGATTGCTAGGCAAGCTATATGATTATAGCTGAAATTTCCTTATCCATATCTAAGTTGTTAAGCTTTCAGATTATTTACTTTTCCTAGTACAAACTATGCTGAAATTAGTACTTTTATATAAATATTGTCATGATCTTCTCAGTGCTGATCAGGTTGAAGCCTAGAAATGCGATGACTGCCCACGTATGTCTGTACTGATGTTCAAGGCCAAAATCACCAATGTGTACATATTGACCAAACAAATACTGGGATTTTTTTTAATTATTAAAAGTTGGAGAAATAAAATCATGGCTATAAATAATAGGTGTTTTTTAATGGCATTATACCTTCTAGATTCAAAATATGTATTTTCATACAAAATAAAAACACGTAGAATAATTAAGAGAAAACAAGAAAGTGACAGGCAGGATTGAGTAGTGAACTAAGATGAGTTGATTTTCTTTTCTAGATTTGAATTTCATTTTCTCCGCTGATTTTGCGTGACATTCACAGTATTCAAATAAAACTTAAAAGTATAAAATCATCAATTATGCATTCACAAGCCATTACTAATTTTGTCACTGTTCCCAAATTAGGCGCATTAGCCTGTGATGTGAACTGTGAAGGAAAGGCAATAAAAAAGGATCTTGTTTCCTTTACTGTAACTCCACTGTTTTACTAGGGTGTCCTAGTGACCACTTCACAATCCAGCTTGATAATAGGTCCCTTTGTCAAGCTCAGTCATAATTTGGGCAAAGACCCTACTTACGCCAAACACAGCTCAGCAATGTGCATGGGGATTCATTCCTGGTGTAGCAAAAAAAAAAAAAAGCTCAGGACTGGAGTTAATGGAATCCTCAAGTGAAAACATATCGAATACAAGATTTCTAGGTTTTTTAACATTTAAATAGATTTATCTTACAACTCTGTGACACTTTTAGTTTTCATTGAAACAATCATTCTGATTCATTTTGGAGGGAATCCAGATAGTCTAGTAATACATTTTTAGATAATATAAACGGGTGTGATAAAATATAAATTACTGCAATTTAAATATCACATATTTTATAATAATTCCTGCAATGAATTTTAAATGAACCTATCAATGCTAAAAACTAGAATTTATTCAAGATTGGAAACTCAAGATATTTCTTGCATTACATAAGAAAAGTAGAATATAGACTTTAAGAAGCTAATGCAATGAGCAATGTGTTTATTAATTTTAACAATTAAAATTACACTAAAATGGCTAATGATGTTTGTGTATTTCAAAGCTGACATGCAAAACCAAGGTGGAGCTATTGAATGAGACAAGTTGGTTCTCAATTCAGATATTGCTTTCCAAATTCTGAATAATAACAGCTTATTTTATAAGTGGTTTTAATCTTAGAGGAATGTGCTTTGCATTTCATTAATTAATTTATGCTTCTTATTTGAGAATCAAAATAAAATTAACTTCAGAAATCAGTGTGTTAAAAATCATTCCTTTTAATATCAAGTAGTAGTATTTTATATGATAGGTCTTCTTTTAAGTTCACTACCATCTATCATGAACAATTGAGAAAGATTTTTTTAAGCTACGCCATGTGTCATGGTTTGATACAAATGTCCCCCACAAACGTGTTCTGAATGCTCAATCCCCAGCTGATGGCAGTTTGGGTATTGGAAACCTGTTGAAGGTGTGTTGTTGGGGGAGGGTTTACGGGGGTTATAAGCCAGCTTCCCCTTGCCAGTGTTTGGCACACCTTCCTTCTGCTGTTTGCAGTGCTGTGGTGGAGGTGATGTCCACCCCTCTGCTCATGCCATCATTTTCCCTGCCATCATGGAGTTTCCCCTTGAGTCTGTAAACCAAAAGAAGCCCATGCCTCCACAGCCACTATGGTTGAGTTCTCTTCTGCAGCCATGAGAAAGCTGACTCCAACACAATGTATACCATATGTATCATAAGCAAATCTTTATTGTCCTACCATAAACCCAAGACTGCCACCCAAGTGTGAAATGAGAAAGAGTGCATTATGTAATCACCGAAAGAGCTTCTTAAAAACGTAGCTTCCCACGTTCCACCCTGCCACAGAATCCCTGAATCAGAATCACCAGGCAGGGTGGGGCTCAGAATTCTGCATAGGAAACAAGTTGAGCTGGTGATACTGGTGGAGAACATTCACCACTGGAGCAAAGCTAACAGTTATCAGAGGTGTGGTGTATCAAGCTTCTTAAATACACAGTGCACTTTGATGACAGGCATACGGATTGTACGTTTCTAAAGCTTCTTTTTAAAACTGATGACTGATCATTTGTGGAACTGGTTAAAATGAGGTGAATCATTATGGATTCTCAAATATTATAAATTAGCCTAGTTCTCAATTGGGCACCAGGCCATTCAAAGCTACTTAAATGTTAACAGTTGATTGACAGCCCTAAAAATGTGTGTGCACAGAACTGCTATTTTCTCTATTGCTTTATGTTTTCCTTTGATAAACATGAATATCTCCTTCTTCTTCCTTAAAGATTCTGGTAAACTCTCTTGCCAGGCTATGTCTAGTTTGTCTCAGCTCCAGTTATCTTTTCCATATTCACATTTGCTTTATTTTCTTAATGTGTATTTTTTTAAAAATGTCTGTGTGAAATACAGAGTTATAAAACTTTTCTACCTACAAACCCTTCTTTTCTTCAACTAGTCAAGCCCTAAGACATAACATTGAATTCATCCCATTGACATAAAATAAAATGTTTACAGGATCAATTCAGGTATTTACTCCAGTTGCCACAATTGACATTTTTGACCCAATCTTAGAATGTACAGGATCAGATCCATATCAGAAGCTATAAAGTTAGGGATCAGATTAATATCATAAGCTATAAAGTTAGGGATCAGATCCATATCATAAGCTATAAAGTTAGGGATCAGATCAATATCATAAGCTATAAAGTTAGGGATCAGATTAATATCATAAGCTATAAAGTTAGGGATCAGATCAATATCATGAGATATAAAGTTAGGTCATGACTCAGGACTCTGGAAATTTCCTGGAACGGAGGTAGGGAAGGTTTCAAGTCTGTGATTCTATGTCATATTGTGGCCATGCTTGCTACTGTCCTGTATCTGGAATTATTCTTTGGAGCATCCTCTGGAAATACTACTTATGATTTCACATTGCAGTTATCCATGATTATCCAACCAGTCATTTGTCGAGATCCCCGTTAATTCCAGGCTCTTGGTGCATGATCGGCCCATCCCAGGATACGAATATCTAGTAATGCCTCAGTGTTGTATACAAACGTGTTTAGCATCTGTATAGAGCCTATACACATCCTTCCATATACTAAAACTTTTCTAGATGGCTTACTATACTCAGTGCAATGTAAATGTTATAAATGGCTATTATAGAATGCTACTTAGGAATGATACCAAGAAAAATACCTGTACCTTACATGGTCAGGCTGGACACATTCATTTATGTTTCTTTGTGTAAGACTTTTGATCTCAGTTGATACATTTTTCAGCTTCCAACTGTATATACCTCCAATGTTTCCCAGGGACTTTAGAAAACTTTAAAATGAACTTCCCTCCACTCCACAAGGAGTTCTTTAGTTCTTTCGGTCTTCACACACGGTCTATCCCCCAAAATAGATGTCACCAAAGCGATTATGGTCCATGTTCTCTATGCCATGGAGAAAATATTTCGTGTTAAGTTCTGGTATCAGTTAGCCTTCACGACTACATTGAGACATTATTTCTCAGATTGGGGAAATAGTATTTTCAGCAAAGTGTTTGCCTCACAAGCACAAGGATCTGAACTTGATTCTCTCATGTTGGGCATGGTGCTATCCTCCTGCGATCCCTGTGGAGGGGAAGCAGCAAGCAGCAATCTCTGGGGCTCGCTGAATAGCTATTACAGCCCACTAGGGAGCCCCAGGGTAATGAGAGACCCTATCACAAAGCAAGAAAGGTAAATAGTGTTCTTGAGGAACAGAAGTCATTTTCTAGCCTCCGCATGCATGTGCACACAAACACATACATTTAAAGTTATTCTTCAAGTCAGTAGAAAGTACATCTCTCTAGTTTCATGCTGGATACCAAAAATTGGTCATTTGAGTGTGATGGTGAATTCTTCTCCATTAGCAAAACATGAAATTGATCATCCAAATCCAATACATCAAAGCAGGAGCTTTGCCATGGGGTTTAAAGGTTGTGGAGGATTCACAAGGTACATGATGATGGAACCTATGGTGAGGGAACTCTTATACTTTTTTGTTTGTTTGTTTGTTTTTCGAGGTAGGGTCTCGCTCTAGTCCAGGCTGACCTGGAATTCACTATGTAGTCTCAGGGTGGCCTTGAGCTCATGGTGATCCTCCTGCCTCTGCTTCCTGAGTGCTGGGATTAAAGGCGTGCACCACCATGCCTGGCTTCCCTAATGAACTTTTGTTTTGGTTTGTTTTGTTTTGTTTTTTCAAGGTAGGGTCTCACTCTATCCCAGGCTGACCAGGAAATTCACTATGTAGTCTCAGGGTGGCCTTGAGCTCATGGTGATCCTCCTACCTCTGCCTCCCAAGTGCTAGGATTAAAGGCCTGCACCACTACACCTGGCAAGGGAACTCTTTACTTTTTTAAGGCCCCAAATAGATATAGAAATGTAAGCTTTCCAAACTTCAGTCATTTCCTGACAGAAAAGCATAAAATAGAAAAAAAATAGAAAAATGAACTGAAATTGAAAAGTTATCAGAAACCTCAATTTTGACACGTCACTGAAATATTTTCAAAGTGACATATTAGGAAGAAAAAGTAGTGAATAGCTATGGTTTTTGATGAGGCTCCAAGTCCAATAAGGAGAAAAATCCCCCTAAACTTGATGGATGATTTCATCAAGACAGCGAGAATTAAATCAGGAGGAGAAAGCACACACAGGTAGGAAAATATGTCCTTCCAAATTCCAGCATTGAAGAAGAATAAGAATCGGAGGCTTTAATAATTAATGGATTCCTTGGAGCATTTGCAGAAGAGGCATTCGTTAACATTAGTATATCAGCACTTACTAACATTGTTGAATGCTGTGTCTAAAGCTTTAATGGACCTCTTGGTGCAAAAAGTCACTGTATTTGTCATTTTAGGTAGGTCCTAGAATAGTTAAAGTTTATTTTTCTTTTACTTTTTTTGTTAAAATATTTTAGTTATTCATTTTTAAGCAGAGAAATACAGAGAGAGAGAGAGAGAGAGAGAGAGAGAGAGAGACAGAGAGACAGAGAGACAGAGAGACAGAGAGTACCAGGGCCATCACCTTGTGGGTCTGGTCCATGTAGGTCCTGAGGACTTGAACCTGGGGCTTAGGCACTGGAGGCAAGTGCCTTAACCGCTAAGCCATCTCTCCAGCCCTAATTTTTCTTTATTGTTTGCAAAATTTTGAAAAACTCCACTTATTTCGGTGTCCCATCATGATTAAATAACACTTATGTTCCACCACAAACAAATAAAACAAAACAGCAACAAAATTCTTCACGGTTAAAAATACCCATCTCTCACTCAATAGAAATCTATTGAAAAGCTCAAAGGACATAATTATAGATGACATAAAAGGGACCTCTTGCTTTTGTTGTCCCCATACTGTTAAAACACAATACTATTAGATTGATGCAACGTTAGCCCATGTATCTTTCTGAAATATTTTTAAAAATATTTTATTTATTCATATTTAAGTAGATAGATAGATAGAGATAGAGATAGATAGAGAGAGAGAATGAATGAATGAATGAATGAATACACCATGGCCACCACCTTGTGGGTCTGGCTTATGTGGGTCCTGGGGAATTGAACCCGGGGCCTTAGGCACTGGAGGCAAGTGCCTTAACCGCTAAGCCATCTCTCCAGCCTTTCTGAAATCTTTTTATCCTATTTAGTTTGTGTTAGGGAGTTGGATGCTACTAAATGGTCATTCAATTATGGAACACTAAAGAGATAGTTACTTCTTTTGCCAATATTTTTTTCTGAACTAGGTACAATCTCATTAGTATTATGACCAACAGCCACAAAAAAAGATTTTTATATTTCTCTGACAATTTTCTATTGTCATGGTTTGATCCAGGGGTCCCCCAAAAAACAAATGAATGTGTTCTGATAGATCGATCTTCAGCTGATGGCAGTTTGGGTTTTACAACCTCGATGAAGCTGTGTTGTTTGGGTGGGCTTATGGGGTTATAAGCCAGCTTCCCCTTGCCAGTGTTTGGCACACCTTCCTGCCGCTGTTTGCAGTGCTGTGGCGGAGGTGATGTCCAGCCCTCTGCTCATGGCATCATTTTTCTTACTATGATGGAGTCTCCCCTTGAGTTTGTAAGCCAAATAAACCCTTTCCTCCACAAGCCGCTTTTGCTTGGGTTCTTTCTGCACAGCAACTAGAATGCTGACTTCAACATCTATGGTATCACTAACTTAAACAAATACCATCACATTTTCATGGTGATTTTTATTGTGAGCTATAAAATTAGGGACAACTTTGGGCCTCTAGAACACAAATGATTTAGTCCTGAGCCAGGACTCTGAATCTTCTTCTCCTGAGAGTTTCTATCTTGTTTGACCTGGTTTTCATACAGTGTGTCACACTTCACTGGTCTGCACCTTCTCCAACAATCATCAATTCTCCTTGAAAGCTGTAGGTAATAGTCTATTGGAACGAGGGGTTTCCTGTCGATAACTTGAAAAGGTATCTGTATACTTGACTGTAAATCCCTCTCAAGTATAAGAGAGTGTATCTAATGATTTCTTAAACAACATGAAGAGACAGACTTTTTCCCCTGAGGTAGAGTAGATACACTAGCCCAGGCTGACCTGGAATTCTATAGTCCCAGGTTGGCCTTGAGCTCACAGTGACCTTCCTACCTCTGCTTCCCAAGTGCTAGCATGAAAGATGGGGGTCCAGATCTTTAAGTTTAGACATCATAATTCAGATCTGTGGAGAATAAAGTGTGAAGTCAGTGCGTTTCTTGAATAATTGTGAATTTATCTTATGCTGATCAAAAAAGGACCACAGTAAAGAACCCCAGAGAGGACTGACTTCAGTTGGCTTTAGCCAGAGCCTCTCTGTGTGGGTGGGTGGAAACTTGCTGGGTTCATCAAGCATCAGCTGTTGGCACGCACGGCTTAGATTTCACCACACCGACTTGCCTCTTCAAGTCTTCCATCTCCCTGTGTCAGCAAGCCTGCCTCCTCCCGTGTGCTTTGCATGCATTCCTGATCCCATGTGAAATTAGCCTTCACTCCTGAGAAAGGTTGCTGAAGTTCTGATAACTCCATAACAATTTTCCAGATTAAATGTTGAATATTTGTAAAGGGATTGCTATTAACTTTCCTCCTTAGCAGAAATATATTTATAGTAAATACACTATGTATTTTATAAAATTTATTTATTTATTTATTAGAGAGAGAGAGAGAGAGAGAGAGAGAGAGAGAGAGAGAGAGAGAGAGAGAAGAGTGAGAATGGATGCACCCTGGCCTCCTACTGCTGAAAATGATCTCCAGATGCACAAAGTGGCTTTATGTAGATACTAGGGAATCAAACCCGAGCAGGGCCTTTCCATTTCCTCCAGCCCCACTAAATGATATTTTATTGGATGTTATAAAGAGAAAGAAAAATAGAAAAAAATAGCATTTCTTAAGAGACAAAGAAAGATCATTAAGGGAACCTGGTTTGTTAGCAAAATTTTTTCAAACTAACAATAAAAGCCAAAGTTAAAATAAAGAATAAAAATAAATTAGCAAGAATAAAACACAAAATAGAAGTGATTAGCCTCTTTCAGTAAATTATCTTGTTTATATTCCATAGGAGGTTTTTTGTTCTATAAATCATGTTTTATATATGTTGTTCGTAAACCTTAATTTTGCCAATAAAGATTTGTTCAGTAGAGTCAATTAGCATGGGGGAAAAAAAGGAGGAGACCCAAGACAATTTTCAGCCAGCAGTTAGTGGTGTGTCAATATCTAGGTAAAAAGATGATAAACTCAATTTACCTACATATTAGCCAGGAAAATGATGTAATAATATATTCATGTATCCTAAGGTATGGATATTGAAGATTTTGTTCTTCTATGTTGACTTAATTTTCTACCTGTCCACTTAAGCTCTTGCTTGAACTAAGGGACTGATCATCCTTCATTGGCTTTGTGGAAAGTCAGGAAAGGAAGTTAGACAAGGGTCTGACCATTGCTGAATCAAGAAGAAACACACATGCACACATACATTCACATGTACTAATAAGTGTATGACATTTATATATGGGGAAAGGAATATTATTCAGCTTTCAAAATTAATTAATTCTGTCATGTTCAACAATATAAACGAACACTGAGAACATTTCACTAAGAAGCCTGGACCCTTTTAGGTCCCTACCATTGAAAAATCAAGTAGTGGCTTTTGCAGCGTGAGGGCATGGAGGAAAGCAGACTGTGAAATAATGAAGTTTTACTTTGAGACAATGAAGAAGCTCTGTCTGTGGTTGATGGTGGTGTCTGCAGACACAAACAAAAAAGAAACAACAACAAGGCAGAGAATGTGGAATATCCTCAACCCATTAGGGGTCTGTTATGATTCTAGAGACTTGTGTAAAAAGGCTTGGAGGTTCTGTAAATTTTAGAAAGTAGAGCCTGGTTGGAGAAAGTAGGTCATCCAGGGGTTGTTTTTAGAGGTACCTTGTCCATTTTTCCTCCTTCTTTGATTTCTGACTGCCATGAGGTAAAGAATCTGGCTCTGCCCTGCCCTGATCCCTTGGCATTCTCCCTCACCATGGCCCAAAAATAACAGAGCCAGCTACCCATGCACTAAAACCTCTGAAAACAGGAGCCAAAATAAACCCTCCTTTAAATTGTTTCTCTTAGATCTTTATTATGGTAATAAGAAAGGAAATTAGGGATGGATTAGGGTCACTGCCAAACACTGTGAGGGATGGATAGAAGGCTCAGCAGTTAAAAAGTTCTTGCTTGTAAAGTCTGTTGCCCCTGTTTGATTCATGGGTACCCACATAAAGTCAGAGGCACAAAGTGGCACGTGTGTCTAGAGTTCCTTTGCAGTGGCAGGATGTTCTGGCTCAACTGTCTTCTCTCTGTCTCTCTCTTCTCTTTCTCTCTCTCTCTCTCTCTCTGTCTCTCTCTCTTCTCTCTCTTTCTCTCTGTCTCTCTCTCTCTTCTCTCTCTTTCTCTCTGTCTCTTTCTCTCTCTCCTTTTCTCTTCCTTTCTCTTTCTCTGTCTTTGCTTGCAAATAAATAAATAAGAATATTAAAAATATAAAGCAATCAACTTCAACTGAAAAGAGGTATGGAATATGGGGCCAGGTAGATGGCTCAATGGGTAAAGGGCTTTCTGCAAAACCCCCAGTTTTGAGTTCTGATCCCTAGACCTTGCATAAAAGTGGTATGCTTTTGTAATTCCAATGTTTCTAAGGTAAAACCAGAGATAGAAACAGAATTTCCCTGAAGCTCATGAACAGAGCAGAGAAAAATACGATTCTGCCTCAGAGGAGGTGGGAAGTGAGGACCCAACAAAAGGTAATTCTATAACCTCTACACCTGTGCTCTGGCACAGACAGACCCCCACAAACTCTCCAGATAAATTTTAAAGGAAACCTACTAGTAAATGGGTTACCATGAACATAAATTATCATTAAACATCTGTTATCTAATCAAATTAACAATTTTAAGGGATCATTTTGGTTAATATTTGCATTTTAAAGATCCTTCAAGTGGTCCTACTGCTAGGATGAATGTTAAGATGTGCTCTTCTTTATCTCTGTACTTACAAGCTTTTCTTTGTTACAAGGATACTTTCCTGAGAAGTAAAGTTGGGAAATAAAGATATTAAAATAAATTTTCATTTAAGAAAATAAATTTAATTTTAGTAATATGCTAAAATTTCTAAGAATATAGAAATCAAATGCCATGTGTGGGACTAGTTTTTATTTTAGAGATTAAAAGGTGATATTTACCTTCTTGACATTATATGAAGTGGTATTGACAGGTACTTGGAGGTCTGCTTTGTATGAGAGCAGGCTGTGTGAGGCCAATGAGCTTAAAGACAGAAGCATTTTTTTTTAACATTTAAACCTACATATATGATAGAAGGGAGCTAGCATATTTTAAAAATCATTTAATAAACTTCCTTAAACACAAAGTGTATACATTTTCTTCTCCCACATTTTAAAACTACATGCATATATATATATATATATGCAAACCTACATATATAAAAAATACATATATACATATATATAATGGGTATATATTTCTATATATATCATTTGTGAAACTAATTCTACCAGATTTGCTTATAAATTTTTTAATCCCAGTAGTTTTCATGGTAATGATACAAGTAAATTAGTGAAGTAAGAGTCCAGTAAAATTAAAAACTTATCATTCTATAAATACACCTAGCAAAGCTTACCAGAGTCCTGATGCTCAGTACCACTGAGGAGGGCCCTCAACGGGTTGAGGACAGGGAGGAGGAAAATGGGGGTACAATCACAAGACTTGCTTATATGATGTAGTAATTTCAATGTTCCCCAATAGATTCATAAGTGTATTTAAGGTTTTCTCCAGGTGCCTGGCTGGATGGTACGTCACCTTGGCCAGATCCTAGGGTCCAGCCCTAAGGTGTATCTGGAATATATCTGGAATTCCAGCTATACATATATAAAGAACAGTCTGAGCTCAGGCCTGGAGCAATGTTGTCTCATTTAACCTATATTGATCTCACTCTCTGAGATTCTGTTTGTATTTTTTGGAAGGCAGTGAGAGAGCTGGGGACAATCTAATTCCACCAACAAGACATTGGATGATGGCTGACATCCTGGCAGGAGACAAACCACACCTAGCCTTCACACAGGGCCCAAATGAAACCTATGAGAAAGTGACAAGACAAACAGGAGACCAATCACCACAGCAAGTCTGATAGCCCATGAAAGGTCAATGGAAACAGACATCAATGATATCCAACACAACCCAGGGCAAAGGTCCAGAGATACTTAAGATCTCAACAACAAAGCAGACTCAAAACTCACCCACTATGACTCAGGAAACTGAGGGGAAGAAGGGATGGAAAGAATGTAAGAGCCATGACGGGGGAGAATATCCAGAGACATTGCCCCCCTCAGCAACAATACACAAGGGGGGAAATTTAAAAAAAGAGAGAGAAAGAAAAACTGTCTACCTCTGGTGCAGCTCATAACCCCCTAACCTATGGACAGATCCAGTATGCACACTGAGGAAGTACCCCAGTGGGTAGGGGACTAAGAGGAGGGAAATGGGGACACATTCTCAAGATTTGCTCATACAATGTATATACTTATTCATAATAAAGATATAAAAACGAATAATTTAT
Source organism: Zapus hudsonius (assembly GCA_004024765.1). Lineage (NCBI taxonomy): Eukaryota > Metazoa > Chordata > Mammalia > Rodentia > Dipodidae > Zapus > Zapus hudsonius. Next base: position 1,553 of record PVHP010036254.1, on the reverse strand, counting down.
CAAATGTAAAGGAGAAAGCAAAGCATTTCCATATCAATAAAAATTTTATTGATAGACTTGCCCTACAAGAAAACTGACAGGAAGTTCTTCAGATTTAAAAGAAGAAGTGAGTAACAGTCATCCACAGGAATTTAAAAAAAAGACTGAATAAAGACAACTACATAAAAAATATAAAAAAGGATGACATATGCTTTGTCAATCTCAATTATAAGAGAATTATATATAACAATAAATCATTGTTGATGAGTAGAGTATGCATAAACATGAAATTTGTGATATTATCACATCTTTTATAGACATACCTAGGGAACACAGTTATCATACAACCCTGAATTTAATTTGATTTTAATTCCCATTAGATCACAATAAACAAAGATTAGTTATAATCATGAAGACAACCACTAGGAAAAGTTTATTTTCCCAAGAGGAAACAAATCAGCAAAGAATTAAGTGATACTCTTGAAAATGTATGCATTTCAAGCAAAATAGAGTTACACATAGGTCACGGTGGATAAAACGCTTTACCGAGCAAGCATGTGGGCTTGAGTAGATGCCCAGTAGCTCGGTTCATGAAAGGTTTAGCAATATGTTGAAACTAAGAGACAAAAGGTAGACTTGAAGGTACAAGTGAATTGAATGGTAAAGGATGGGGCCTAGTGAACTCTCTAAATAGTGACCCTGAGAACTGACTGACAAAAAAATATTTCAGTGTTACCAGACATAAAGGACATGAATAATGATCAAATAATAATCAACCAAGAACATATAATAAGCATAAATATGTAGCCAATATATCAGGTACCTTCTAATTGATGGTACAAAACACCCAGCCAGAAGCAGCTTATGGAAGAAAAAAGTTTTTCTGGCTTACAGTTTTTTTTAAAATATTTTATTTATATAAGAGAGGAGAGAGAGAGAGAGAGAGAGAGAGAGAGAGAGAGAGAACATGAATGGGTGCACCAGGGCCTCCAGCCACTGCAAATGAACTCCAGACACATGCGCCCTCTTGTATATCTGGCTTTACATGGGCACTGGGGAATCGAACTCAGGTCCTTCTGCATTGCAGGCAAGCGCCTTAACCGCTAAGCCATCTCTTCAGCCCTGGCTTACAGTTTTGAGAGGAAATTGCACCATAGTGAGAAAGCACAACAGAAACAGCCAGCTTCACATCTCCACACCAGTTGGGGTGAAGAGTGGGTTTTAAACACCAATCGGGTCTAGACTAATAAACTTCAAGAAGTACCGCCTACAAACCTTCAACCAGGCTCAACCTCGCAAAGACTTCTCCAGCCAGGCATTCAATAGGCATCTACATCACAAACACAAGAGACCATGGGTTCATGCCCCATTCACCCTTCCACAGCCAGCTAAAAAGAAGCACAAAATATACAAACCAAATTCTGACAACGTTAGAGACAAAGAGGAAAATGAAACATCCTTTTTTGGCCATTTTAAAACCACACACTCAATCTCAAATAGATAAAAGATCAAACAGGACATAGAACTTTTTCAAAAAGAAAGCTGGTGTGATAGCTTGACCCAGCTTTCCTCCT
>PVHP010036253.1:0-18008 GCA_004024765.1 Zapus hudsonius | reverse complement strand
CTCCAATATAGCTGCTGAAAATTGTTCTTGGCATAACTGCTCATTAGAAAGCACAGGATGGCCTTGAACTTGGGATCCATTTCTCTCAGCCTACCCAGTGCTAGATTATAGGTGTGTGACATCACTTTGGGCTATGAGCTCTCTTTGTAAACACATTTTCAGGCAGCTTCTTTTATATCTACCCCCTTCCAAAAAAAAAAAAAATAGAACTTAAAAAAAAACACACACACAAGCCTAAAACAAAACTCAGTTGTCAGGACCCAAATATTGTCATGTTTCAAGAATTTAAATTATACTTCATTAGGCATCATCTGTATTAAAACAATACAGTATTATCTATTTCAAATGCTCCAGGCACCCTCAGGGTAGAGTCGTGTTTTGTATGATAGATATTAGATGTGGTTGAAACTCAACAACAGTGACAAGTGGGGAAAACCATGTTGATTGGACCGTTGACTGATCACTTTTCAAGGCCTAGTGCTTTGCTAACGGGCATTTTCCTTTCAAACTAAGCAATTCTTACTCAAAGCCTTCACTGCACACCACAGCTTTGAAGGAATTTGATAGTTTGCAATTTCAAAGTTGAGAATTAAAGGCATACAGATGAGATTTGACTCCATTTATTCATGGTACAATGAAAATGGCTTTGAAGAGTCCATTCTCGTTAGGGCCATCTGCAGGTAATCTGATCTGGTACAAGGTTGCTTTAACTGACTTTCTACCCAGCAAAGAAGTCTGCCTTGAAAGGGCTCAGAAGATACCCATGGAATAACAAACTGTTCATTTCTTTCTCAAGACTGTTTCATTGATTTCTTAATAGGTGTTATTTTTATTTTGCTACCTTTAGGATACCTTCTCCTCCTCCCCCCAAATACATTACAGTAAATCCTGGACCCAGCAGGGGTCATCAAAGCTTGCCCACACACAGAGGAATGTCCACTCCTCAAGCTTGGGGAGGTTTTCTACTTAATGAACTAGAACACTGTCAGATGCCTGGCTGCTAAGTAATACATTAAAGTGTTTTCTAATGGATTTTTGCAAGGTAACCCTAGAACCATAAAAAATACACTAAACATCAGTGAAGCAAATACATTAAAAAAAATAACCAATTGCCTCTAAAGGAGAGGAGGGGTCAATGCAGCAGCTTAGAGAGCTAAAGAACATTTGACAAGTAGAAAAAAATAAAGTTCATGGGGTTGGAGAGATTGCCCAGTAGTTCAAGGTGCTTACTTGCAAAGTCTGCTGACCCAGGTTCGATTCCCAAGTAACCAGGTAAAGCTGGAGGCACAAAATGGCACAAGCAACTGGAGTTTGTTTGCAGTGGCAAGAGGCCCTGGAGCGTCCATACCTATTTTTTCTCTCTCTTTGCTTGTGAATTACAAAAAAAAATCAATAAAAGAAAAAGAAAGTCCAAATGATTTTCGCATCTGAAATAAATGGACAGACACTGAGTCATACAAGGGAGCATGACGTCAACTAAGCATCTTCACACCTGTTTTTTTATCCGTCTTCCCAACTATGTTGTCTATTTGCAACAGAGAACCGTTAGACAACAGCTTCAAATGGTCCTTATCTTTTTTAGATGGCCATTTTCATTTTCAGAGCCTCTAGCTCTGAATTTTGGAATCCTGTATAAAAATCTTGTGCCAAGGGGCTTGTTTTAGTCAGATTGGGGAGCTCCACCATAAATTGGAAGGCTTACACAAAAGAAATTTATTCCTCAGAGTTCTGGAGGCTGGGAAGTACAAGCAGGCATGGCCACAGTGAGGGTCAGAGCCCACTTCTCCAGAAGGCTGCTCACACGATGGCAAGAAAGGTTCTGTCTCTCTTGTGTCTCTTCTGATGAGGGAACTAATCCCACTCCCAAAGGCTCTCCTCTCAACCTCTCCAAGGCCCCATCTGCAAACGCCATCACCCTGTGGCTTTGAACCTATGACTTTTGGGGGAACATAGTCATTCAGTCAATTATAGATCTCTTTATTAAAACTAATATGGAGTGAATTTCTCAGCTGTAATATAAACAATAGCAAAGCTGTGAAGCCTCTCCCATCAATAACTCTGAAATGCTTAGGAAGTTCTTTCCTGTTTCTATCATTTAACCATGAGGCCTCCTGACATCAATGAGGCAGAGGCTAAGAAGCCAGCCATCTTTGTCTCCATTTGTGTGAGCATACAGCTTTAGTCTGTTCTATGCTGATCCCTCAAGTCTTGTCACACAAGTCCCCATTCAGGAGAGGGCTGTGTGTGGTGGCCCCTGCTTGTGACCTCAGCTGAGGCAGAAGGATTGGGAGTTCAAGGTCATTAGCCTGGGCTGCATACTTAGATCTTGTCTTTAAAAAAATCCAAATGAAGCCAGGCATGGTGGTGCATGCCTTTAATCCCAGAACTGAGGTGACCGAGGTAGGAGGATTGCCGTGAGTTTGAGGGCCACCCTGAGACTACATAGTGGATTCCAGGTCAGCCTGGGCTAGAGTGAGACCCTACCTTGAAAAAAAAAATGAATTGAACATAGAATGAGGTGAAGAGCGGAACTCACATGCTGAAGGATGATGGCAGGAGTGGACATCAACAAAAGAGGTAAGAGGTGTTTAACTTCTGGAAGAGAAGCCTAGGGGAGACTTCTCTGAAGTCTCTTCTCCATCTGAAATGGTGCTGCTGACGTGAGTGTGCATCGTTCCTATAGGCTCGTGTACTTGAGCACTTGGTCCCCAACTGGTGGCACTATTTTCGAAATATGTGGACTCTTTAGGGGTTGGAATCTCACTGGGGGGCCTTGAAGTTTTACAGCTTAGCCCCACTTCCTGTCTGATCTCTGCTTCCTGATTGGGCTTAGCACAGGCTGTATTTAATGTGTGGCCCCAGGGAATTCTTCAATGTCATATGTCTCAGAGAAGTCAATGTGGCTCCAGAACTAATGCTTGTAACCACTTGGTTCATAGGCCATATAAACTCTGCCCTTACTGTTGATGTAGCTGACGGAACATGGTGAGACATACATTTTTGCCTTTCATCCCCTCAGCCTTCAACAAGAATTCCACTAGCTCGACATTCTAAGAATTTCATTCTTAATTATTGATTTTTCTTCCTCTCCTGTCACAAGACGCCTTTGATGGGTCAGAGATATAAATATGTATTTCTCACTCAGGACCTTTGAGAAGTTGACTGGACTATGTTCCTTTGAACTTTCTTTTTAATGCTGAATGTGTCCAGGAAGGGCTGGCTACTCCCATCAGAAGTTCAGAAATGCTCTTGGATGACAACTAGGTTTCACGACAGTGGAAAGTTCCAGTCAAGCTGATAGAGGACCAGCTCTGCTACCTGGAAGTTACCCCGTGGGCAGAGCAGGCCCCTGCCCACATGGGTCATGCATGGATCCTCAGGGATCCAACTCGGTGTCTCTTCTGCTTGGAGCACTCCTCGCGTGGGTTCCCAATGCTGATGGTCAGTACAGATTTACTGTTTGGACATTTCTTTAAAAAACAAGCAAATGCATTTTGTGTTGCTAAAACATCTCGTGCCCATCGCTAGTCAAGCCCTTCTCCCACACCTTTCAACACAGCTACAAGGGATGCAGACAGACCATTTTCGTTTTCTAGCTGAATAGTCATGAAAAAAAAATAAATAAAAAAGAGAGCAATGCCTGGCTTATCTCCCTGTTACACATTAACGCGGCCCTTCTTTGTAGAGGTCCTTCAAGGTAGGAGCACTTTAAAAAGTCAAATAATTGAATTAGTAATTACCCAGGTGCTCCAAGGCCAATGCAAATGTCAGAATAGGCTGCAGATGGATTCCGTGCTGAAGCCTCAGTCTTCAGGAATGCAATAGAAAATCAACGCGGAAGATTTCCTTTTCTCTTCTTTGAGGTAATAATAAAACAGCTCTGCTAGCAAGCTAAGTGCCATGTGAAATCTTTTCAGGTGTCTTTTGTCCAGTGATGTCCTTGTCCTGACCTCTAACTTTGCCTCTTCTGTCACACTCATGCTGTTTTTCTTCTCATTAGTAATAATTAACAATGAAATTACCCCCATGAACACCTTATCTGCTACCATTGAACTTACACTGTGTCTGGCAAAGTAGAGGCTTTTCCACACACATGTCAGCAGACCCTCACGAGATTCCAGCCAAGGGGGTGTGCTTAGTGGCCCCAGGGTGCAGAGAGGCTCTAGGAGGTAAAATAACTCGCCTAGGGGAACAGAACTCCCCAACAAGAGGCTGGGATTCCAGCACAGGTTTGACTCCAGAACTTTCATCCTGACCACAATCCCCACAGTTTTCTGAGTGATGGCCAAGGGCTTCATGAATTAACTCATGACTAAGAATAAAAGAGTGAGCAGAAAAGTGACTGTGTGGAGGGAAGGGGCCCATGAGGCCCCACCCTTTTCTGTGCAAGCTATAGGCAGTTAGTGGGTGCTGGGGAATGGGTCAGAAGCCCATGTCAGGTAAATAACGGCTCACTCAGAATCCTGAATGAAATTCATTGAGTCACCTCTCCCCTACGGAAAAAAGGAAAGAAGGGAGATAATCGGGAAAGGGGGAGTGGGAGGGGAACAAGAGAGAGTAGAGGGGTAAATATGATAAAATGCATTATACATATGTCTGAAATTGTCATACTGAAGCCCAGGATTATGTATAACTAACATATGCTGATAATAATAATTATAGGAAGACGAATAAGAGAAATATGCTCTCTGAAGACTAGGTTTTCAAAGTTGCATATCTTTTATTTTTATTTATTTATTTTTTTTGCTTTTTATTTTATTTTATTTTTTAGCATATCTTTTTAAAATTAAAATTAAATTTAAATTTATTTGCAAGCAGAGAGAGATGGAGAGCATGGCATGCCCATGCATGCATGGACCACTTTTCGCATCTGGCTTTACATGGGCACTGGGAAATTGAACTTGGGTTGTTAGGTTTTGTAGGTGAGTACTTTAACCACTCAGCCATCTCTAATTCCAAAGTAGTGATGACAAAAGCCAGAACTGTTGCTACAGTTTGGATCTTTTTTTTTTTTTTTTCGAGGTAGGGTCTCACTCTAGTCCAGGCTGACCTGGAATTCACTTTGTAGTCTCAGGGTGGCCTTGAACTCAGGGTGATCCTTCTACCTCTGCCTCCTGAGTGCTGGGATTAAAGGCGTGTGCCACCACGCCCGGCAGAGTTTGGATCTTAAGGGTCCTTCAAACCTTCTGTGTTAAAAGCATGGTCTCTAGCTCATGTTGGTGTTGGGAGGCTGTGGCAACTTGAAGGAGTGGGGCTCAGAGTGGGAGACACTGGTGTCATTGTGAGGTATACCCCTGTTCGGTAGAATAGGACCACAGCTCTTTCAGCTTTAGTCTTCTTTGTCTGTACCCTGACTATGTGAATGACGTTGCTCCCCTCCATGTGCTCTGCATAATGCCTCACCACAAGGCCAACCAATCATGGACTGAAACTTCTGAAACTGTGAGCTAAAATGAGCAGTTTTCTCTTTATGGGTTGATTATCTCGGGCATTTGTGATAGTGATTGGAAACTAATTAACACAATGTATACAACGAGAAGTAATTTTATACATTGGATACAATATCCAGTGTATAAAATGGGAGTAATTATGAATTGCAATAAAATCATTTCTTTACTGACGCTACCTCCGGCATTCTCCACTCTGGTCTGGCATACTCTGGGGGTACACGAGGGTGGCTGAAACCATTGCTGCTGGCAGATTCAAAAGAACGGTGACCTTGGATACATGAAAGGTCTTTCTAACGTCTACATCAAATCTTACCTTCCAATCCAATCCTCTCCTACCACCCAGTGGGAGATTTCTTTGTGAAATTTATTTTTCATATTTTTTATTTAGAATTGACCAGAGGTATGCAAGTCTTACCCCACTCATTTCCCTTCCTCCACCTATACCAGGAAGACAAAAGCAAGCAGACTATGGTAAGGAAAGTGCTGGAAGACTAGTTGGAGCCGTATGGCCAGTCAAAGCGACCTGCTGTATTTCTGACCCCTGTCAAGAGAATGGGAATGTCGACTCTCCACTCCTCAGCCCCTCCTCCTGTCCTCAGCTGGTGATCCTGGTGTCCACAGGATGGGTTAAGAATGCTGAGAGATGCTCTATATAGTTCATCTCAGCGGTTCCTCTTCGAGAAATCACCACCCACTTCCTCTAGAGAGCTTCCTTCTTTTGTCAATACAGGAAGTGGGGATCCCAACCTGGCTATTAAAAGTAGGCCTTAGCCGGGCGTGGTGGAGCACGCCTTTAATCCCAGCACTCAAGAGGCAGAGGTAGGAGGATTGCCATGAGTTCAAGGCCACTCTGAGACTACAGAGTGAATTCCAGGTCAGCATGGACTAGAGCGAGACCCTACCTTGAAAAACCAAAAAAAAAAAAAAAAAAAAAAAAAAAAAAAAAAAGTAGGCCTTGAATGGATACCTTCTAGAACATTCTTGGCTGCAGAGTGGGAAACTGCCCTAATGTCCTCAAGGTTAAACTTGCTTGGCATTCACTTTGGAATTGCCCATTTGACACAGATGTATCCCTTTTCTTATTTGGCCCATGTCCACCTCCAGGCTCCAAAAAGTGAGGATATTAGACATGATTCCTGCTAAAATGCCCAAGAATTATGGAGGGAGGAAGCTGATGTTTAGATTTATTTCCCTCCAGCCCTCCCACTCACATCACAGACCACATATTTTCCCCTCAGAAAGGAAAACATTCCTGACCTCTGTTTAAGTGTTTATCAGAAGCTGTCTGGACTTGCTGAGTCTCTGAAGTCACAGTTGTTATTAGTCACGTCCTTCTTGGTGTGTGGTGCGACCCGGCCAGAAGGCATGCTTGGACTTTGGGCAAAAACCATTCGGTGCTGGAAGCATCAGCTGCTACCCAGGGATTTTCACTTTGCCCAAAAGCAAGTAGGGCTGAAGGCGAGAGCCCGGAGCTTGGGTTTCTCAGGAGGATGGCAGATTATAACTCGCACACAAGTGGACATCCTGGAGAGTGTCTCTAGAGGCTTTGAATGGTTATTTCCTTCTCTGGCTACTGGCTTCTGGCAGGCCTGTGGCACAGGTGGGTCTCTGAGCCCTCTGGTACTGTGGCATTTGCACAGATACCCTGTCACCTCAGGCTTTGATTCTGGTAGGTACAGCTTCATGCTTTTGCATTTTAGTTTTGAAAAAGTGTGGCAAAAGACACATAACCTTTTATCATCTGAGCTGTTTTTCAATGCTGAGACGGGCCGAGAGTGCTTTTCAGTTGAACTCCACTCCCCCAGCGATGAGCTTTAGCTCTCGGAGCCACTTGGCCACCTGACCTGCACTTCACAGTGTCCTGGGTTTCTCTGATACCGGGTCTGCAGGTTGTGTGGATGAAATGCATTTTTGACATACTACATTTTAATTTTTTAAAAAATTGTTTATGATGAGACTATCAGCGTGTGACTCCTCTCATTAAGGTGAGAAGCATCTGTCCATATGGCACAATCTTCTTATCTTGTTAAACTGAAACTCAGCATCCATTAAACGACTTGTCATTTCCCCCTTCTCCTGGCTTTGACAAACCACACTTCCCATGGCTCCATCGGTTTTGATGAGGGGACTGAATTCAGGGCGATGGAGCTCAGCTATTGCCATTCCCATTCAAATGGACGCCTTGGAGACTGGAGTCTTCGTTCTAGGTCTCTCAACCCCAATACAGCAACCTGACTCAGAAAACACTCCTATTCTTAGCTGAGGACAGAGCCATTCTTAATTCCTATACCATTTGGCAGGCTGACAGGAAGCTCTCTTGTACTAATTAAAATGATTGATGGTTAACATAAGACTTGCCATCCGTACACCTTCCCAGGTCAGTATGCAACACAGGCTTCCAGAAGGCAGAACACTGCCAACTTTTGATTACATAGCAAACGAAGGGCAGGGGAGGAACATACCATCTCAAATGGATATCAAGTGGAAAACACTTATATTTCTTTCGCTCCCTATAAACTTGTTCCAGACCTACAAGCTAACCTGTAAGCCCAATAGTCCCTGGCTTTTGCTTGTAGGTACTTAAAGGGAAGGGGTTGGCCCCAGATGTACATGGGGTGGCCTACTTCAAAGAAAATGTTTGACACAGAAGCACACAAGGCAGTTAATTAAGTGGGCATGTTTTCAAGTTGTTGCTATCATAATTGAAAAAGTAAAAAGGATTAAAAATCCCATTCATAGAGAGCTTTTCAGTCTCAAAAAGAATGTCATGTCCCTTAGTTGTTTTATTTCTCTAACCCTGGTCCTAACTATTTAATAAGGGGAGAAGAGGGTGGAGAGATGAAGTCATGGTCTCACACAGTCTGTGCAGAGTCAGGGCTCGCTCTTTGAAGTCTAGTATATATATAGTCACACTATTGATTTCATTTGAAGAGGATACAATATAGGCAAGCGCCTTAACTGCTGAGCCATCTCTCCAAGCCCTGAGGATGACAATATAAATGGTCTCAAATATCATGTTGGAAGAAGGCAGATATAGATTATAAATGTATGAAATCTAGAGGTTCAGGACTAGTTGAGGTGAGAACACTGCTCATTTTCTCTATGTAACCCCCAAACATGTCTGTCTCCTTCAACTTCTGCCTCCAGCCTTCATGGTCCTGTTTCTGGGTATCCGTGTAGAACTCGATGGAGGGATGATGGTAACACCGTCATAGCACGATGTTTGAGGGCTGTTCAAGAAGCTTCAACCACTGCTACTAACAATTAAGGAACCGGTTGGATTGTTACCAGGCACCATGTTTGTTGAGGGGCGGGCTTCTAGGTGATGTTTTCTCATGGGATAGACAGAGACAGGTGGCTGTTGTCTTTTCTTTTTCTTTTTTTTTCAAGGTAGGGTTTCATTCTAGCTCAGCTTGACCTGGAACTCACTGTAGTCTCAGGCTAGCCTTGAACTCACGGTGGTTCTTCTACCTCTGCCTCTCAAGTGCTGGAGTTAAAGGCATGTAATACCACGCCCAGCTTTGTTGCTTTTTCTTGCATATGTGGTGTGTGAGCACACGCATGTGGGTATGCAAACATGTGGGTGTGTGCATCGTGTGTCCTTGAGGGGGACAGTGGTAGATGTTGGGTGTTTTCTTCAATCACTTTACTTCACCCATATAGACAGGGTCTCTTACTGAACCCAGACCTCACCGATTCACTTAGCCAATCAGCTTGCCCCAGGGATCCACCTGCCTCTTTCTCTCCCCAGTTCTGAGATGACAGGAGGGTGCTGTGGTTCTGAAACAAGTCCCTCATGCTTGTGGCAAGTGCTCTATGGATTGAGCCTTCACTCCAGTCCCTCCTCCTGCCTTTTGTGAGGACTCTATGGTGGGGGGGTACAGCAGCCATCCAACAACCATCACAAACGATCATATTGGCATAAAGACAAAGCCATCATAAAAGAACGACAGAGCAGAAGGAATTCACGAGCTAGTCCTCACTGGTACTGCTGAGCAGGTAACCCTGTAGCAGTGACGAGCCACACCTTTGCTCTTCCACAATCCAACAAACCCCTTTAGGACAAGCCTCTGTAGGCAGGCTTTCTACTATTTGTAGCAAAACACATTCCTTGCCCACACACCAGCTATTCCTATTTTTTTGTTAGATGGCTCTTTTTTTCTTAAATATATATTTATTGTCCATAATGAGTTACATTATTCAGTGGGCAAACAATGAGTTGTTATCCCCAATTCCCCAATGCCCCCCTCCCCTTCCCCAATCAGCTGGATATCCTCCTCCGTGGGCCATCTGGATCAGTCCCTGTGACAGGGGATCCTGAATAGCTTAGTACTTAGCCCGGTCCTCATGGCCCAAGTGTGTTGATACTGAAGGGTGAGATGGCTCTTTTTTATTGCATTTTATTTTATTTTATTATTATTTTTATTGTCCATAAAGAGTTACATTACTTAATGGGCAAACAATGAGTTGTTATCCCTAGATCCCCAATGTCCCTCTTCCCCATCCCCAATCAGCTGGATATCCTCCTCCGTGGGCAGTCTGGATAGCTATTCCTATTTTTAACCAGCTTTTTTTTTTTGCACCTTCCCAAATCTAACCCTCCAGATGTGCTCAGGACACTGGTGTAGAACCCCTTCATGGCAGGTGCAAACCTATCCACCTAAAGCTATAAACTACAATATCACAATCACACAACGGACTCAGAAAGTCCTGGGAAATATTCCCTCACTTCCTTGCCTACCTAAGATGCTTTAGTTTGAGATAAATGTCACAGCTCCTTGAGAAACTACTACAGCCCTACTTTCTCTGGCAGTACCTGAAGTGAGGCTCTCCAGTCCTAAGGATGCCTGTCATGTTTTAAGGATTCTTTGGGTCCCATGCTGATTGTGTTGTGTTGAGAAGCACAGTACACAATGATGAAATCTCCCCAGAGGACTCAATTTTCTTTAAGCTGCTTAAAATCTAATTTGCTCTTTACAGATGTCAGTGACATAGGTGTTATTTTTAGAAAATGCATGTGAAGGCGGCGATTTATCCGATTACCTTTTCTAATTTATTATGCATTTTTCTCAGGATGAAGTGGCACAGTGGCTATCTTTTCCCTGCAAAACAATGCAAGGCCCTGTGGACTCTTGGAGAGTTGGAACGCTTGAAATTATCCAAATGGATAGCAGGGACTCAGGGAGTAATTTTATCATACTCTATTAGATAATGCTACTGTCCAAACCTGAACTGGAATTATTCACCAAGACAACAGCTGCTGATTCTCTGGATGTTTTTCTTCCAAAGCACACACATGATTTAACAAAGTGAACTGGTGATTGGAGATTGGAAATGTGCTTGCTTCCATCAGGAAGTTTAAGGAAGGAGACACAGGAGAGTGGTGGGAGGGGATTATGATCAGGGTACACTGTGTATATGAATGGAGGTTGTCAATAAAAAGTTAAAAAAAGCAGGCACTTAATGTGACCAAAAGAATTATTATATTTTTCCAGTAGGTGGGGGGATGGGAGAGAGAAAATGGGACTTCAGCCTTCCATATAGCCTTCCTGCAGCCCCAATGAAATCAGAATGAGAGCCCTGTTTGGGGGGAGAGGAGGGGGATGGGACAAAAGCCAGCTTGTCATAGGATAGTCAAACCAGGTACAGTCAATCCAAAAATTATTCCCTCAATATCTGCCCTGTGCCCACAACGACATTCTGTGCCTGGCACAGACAGAGGAAGCATAACTCACACACAGGCTCCGCCCTCAGAGACCTTGGAAGGTCCTTAATGCTTGTTGACTTGGTCATTTCCAAATATAGACAATCCTCCCTTTGCATTTGCAAATTCTCCTTCTCTCTGAAAGTTCCTTGTAACCTCTAATCAAATCATTTGTGGACACACATGCAGAGTCATTGAGTGAGTGCACAGGCTCCCAGCTGAGGCTTTACCTGGCCAGCTCTCACCCCGTTCACAATTGTCGCCTTCCTTGGCTGAAGTATATTGGTCTTCAGACAGGAAGGCTGTGATGTGCCTTATGCAAAGCGTATATTTGATAAGTTTTCTTCAGGCATGAGTTATAATGCTGCCATCTGTGAGCAATGTTAATAATTCATACCATATTAAATAAGGTGTCTTTAAACAGAAACACACACAGACCAGTTTATGTTCTGATTTATGAAAGTAAAATGAGATGCTCTCAGGATCCACCTTATACACCCAGGAGCAGCTGCTCAGTGCTCACAGCACCCAAACAGGACGTCACCATAACCCATATTTGTGTTTTCCTCTGCTGCTGAATAATGGAAGGGGAAGGTAGATTAGATTATCTAAGCACTTGAAATATGTTAACTTGGGGGAACTCCCACATGCTTGTAGTGAAGACAGTAAGAAAAGTGATGCTCAGAGAGATTAAGTCAATTTCCCAAGGTCATCTAGCCAGTGCCCAGGGTGGAATGTTATTCAATTCCTAGGGACATGATCAAGGGGACGTGATCAAGTTGATTGGAGCATCGTTCTTAGTCTCAGGTTTTGTAATTACTGAAAGTAAATATCAGGCCTGGGGAGATGGCTCAACTGCTAAAATTCTCACCTTGCAAGCAGGAGGACCTAAGTTTCAACCCACAGCCACAGAGAAGCTTCCCTAGCACTGAGGAAGAGGAGATAGGAGGATCCCTGGGACTCACTGGCCAGTCAGTTTATCCTAACTGGTGAACTCTAGGCCAATGAGAGACTATGACTCAAAAAAAAAAAAAAAAACAAACAAACAAAAAAATGGTAAAAAGGTAAACTGGGTGTGGTGGTGCACACACTTAGGGAGGCAGAGGTAGGAGGATCACCATGAGTTCAAGGCCACCCAGAGACTACATAGTGAATTCCAGGTCAGCCTAGGCTAGAGCGAGACCCTACCTCAGGAAAAAAGAAGAAAGAAAGAATAAGGACTAATAAGAACCATTTTGAGAACATTCCAAGCAGAAGGATCTCAGTGGAGTGACATGCGACTCTGCACAGGCAGGGTGTAGGCCAGGAGGCCTTCCAGGCAGGAGGCCTGAAGAAGAGCACACCTGCCTTGTGGCTGGAGGACCAAGGAGATTGGAGAGAAGCTGAAATAATAGATGGAGCGACATGGTGAAGACCTTCTGGCTTAGTAGTTGGAACTTCCTGGCTTCCTGGTTGGCAGATGAAACCTGGCCCTAAAGGCACTAAGATACCAGAATGACATTCTGGTTCCCAAGTCAACTTCTGAAGGAAGAGGAAATGGTACTCAGATGTGTGAGAGTGACTGAAATGAAATTGCAAAGGATCTAAGGTTTTCAGGACCCTGAAAATGATGGTCTGATCTGGAACTCACAGAGGGAAGAACTATGTTCTCTTCCACGACTTTATTACATGTCTGATCTCTCTATCAATTTCTTTATATTAAACTGGATTATTTGGTCTCCATTTCCAGCTAATCACGATTTCAGGGACCTTACTAAGATGGAGTGGCACTAAAAATCATGGTGACAGGTCCAAGAGCAGAGATTATTAGCTCATCATCCTCCAAGCTGATTTCCAAGCAGATGGCATTGTCTTCTATGGCAGAGGTGCAGAAACCAGTAGGACCAGCCCTCTCTCTAGGAGGCGAGTAAATGGTGAGCTCAGCAAGGAAAAGGCATATGAGGAGGAGCTCCAGGGACTGGGGAAATGCTCTGGGAGTTTACAACTTGTACACATTCTTAATCAGGAAGACCAGATTTGCTCTGTGTGTCCCAGGCCATGCATAGCTGCAGCTGGCTAGTTGCTCAAATATGTGTGTGTTAAATGTGATCAAATGATTAGAAAGTAGATGGACCCACATTGCTGGGCTGGAGTCCTGCAATGAATGTCTCCTCTCCCTCAATAGTCATACAGAATGCGAGTTGCTTTTTAGGACAGAACGGCTGGAGTACAGACCCAGTACTAATGCTGTAGAAGTAAACTGTACTCTGTCCAACTTGTTTCTGTCATTGTGAAAACACACCCAGAAGTCAGAAGAAATCCACAGCGGCTGCGGAGATTGCTCAGTGGTTAAGGCACTTGCCTGCAAAGCCTAACCATTCAGGTTAGTTTCCCCACTACTCACCTAAAGCTGGATGCACAAAGTGGCATATGCATCTGGAGTTCTTTCGCAGTGGCTGGAGGCCCTGGCATGTCTATTCTCTCTCTCTCCCCTTACAAATAAATGATTTTTTTTAAAACAGAAAAAAATCCACAAGGAGACCTGCCTTTTACTCCATTCTCTGCTATGGAAAGATACCCTGGAGTATACCATAGCTTCACTCTCTTCCATGAACTAGACCCTGGACTTCTCACTCTAGGCAGGGAAGACAGTCTAATAACTTATATCAAGGCATACTGTTTTAAGTGCTGATTCTCCTAATATCTTCCTGTGCATACAGAAATATCGTGTGTGTGTGTGTGTGTGTGTGTGTGTGTGTGTGTGTGTGTGTGTGTCTTCAAGGGCCTTGCAGGCGGGAGAGTGGTTTAAGGGTGCAGTGTCTCAGGTAGTGAGGTGAACGTGTATGACCGTGAGTCTATTTTTTCCTGTCATGCTGTGTGTGTTGAAAGAAGTAAGCAGCAAGAGAAAAAAAGAACAAAAATCTAGGCTTAACAAATAAAGATCCAGCTGGGTGTGGTGGTGCACAGCTTTAATCCCAGCATTTGGGAGGCAGAAGTAAGAGGATCGATATGAGTTTGAGGCCAGCCTGAGACTTCATAGTGAATTCCAGGTCCGCCTGGGCTACCCTACCAAGAAAAACCAAAATGATAATAACGATCCAATAGAAGAGTAGGTAAAAGGGAGGGTTAAACATGACCAAAGTACATTTTATACAAGTAAGAAAATGTCATAACAAAACCCATCATTTTGTCCAATTAGAGAACACTAATAAAAGAATCACCTAGCTCCAGAGACAACCACAGGAGTGAGCAGGCTGATCTGCTCCAGGGGGCAAGGACCAGCCATCTGAAGACCATGGCAGAAAATCCCCTTTGGGATATTTATAACAAAAACCTCAGTATCCGGAATGGATTCTTGAATAAAACACACTTCTCTTTTCATGATGTGACTGCCAAGTGAGATCCGAAGGAACCAGTGATTATTTCTGTTGGAAAATTAGGATTATTTTGGGTTTTGATTTTTAAGTGTGAGGGCATAATACTCTAGATGGTACCAGCGAAATGATCCCATTGAAGGCTTTCAATAGTGAATGTTGAAATCAATGACACACAACTTACTAGCACATGGACTTCTGGGAATTGCTCTAAAGAAAGAATTATTAGGAAATGCTAGAGAAAGTCAGAATTACACTAAAGACACAAGAGCTGAGTCGTCTCCCCTCCCTCTCTACCTTGGCTAAGACCAGGACTGCAGCTGCCAACCTTGGACTTCAAACTTTCCCTTGAATTTAATGCTGCTGGAAAATATTATTTCAGGCATTCAAGTTTCTGTTTTTCTTTGTTCAAGTCCAGACTTACTTTTCTTTTTTAACTTGGGACAAGCTTGCATTTATTTGTGTAAATAAAATAAACAAACATAATCAAAGGCATTCCTGCTAAATAGTGTATCCTGGAGACAAGTTAAGAGAAAAAAAAAAACCCACAAAATGAAAAACAGGATGGCCAGAAGATTTACAACAAAAGCTACATCATAGATTCTTCAAGGAGTTTGTATTTTATCTTTGCCCACATGTTTAGGGCAGCTAGACTACTGTTTGAGTATTAGTACACTCCAGGAAGCGAACATTAAGAACTCTGGTTCCAATTTTTAAAAATTCTTACTATCCAGCCAGTGAAATGTGCAAATGACTGTTTCAAAGCCCCAAACTTTGCACTTCACGGTCAACCTGGCTTATCCCATCTTTCTACACAGAAAAGCCAAGAGAGAAAGATGACAAAGTGACATTTCTGGCTTCCCAAGAGTGAGGTAGCTCTTGCAAAATTGACATACCAGCTCTGAGAACAGACTGGGTGAATTTTGGGGATGGAAAAATCTTTTCTATGTATACACCATGGGCCCTGGAATGTCTCACTTTCTTGGCACTCACCCCAAACTCTAAATAAAGGAGCCCCCAAAAATAGTAAGTAGGGCTGCGTGACCCAGGGATGCTGGGGAGGAGTGGCGGAGGAGCCCCAGGCTGCATCTGCGAGGAAAGCGCTCGTGCCCACCTTGCTCGCAGGGGCCCTTGCTGACCTGCGTGATGGGCTGCTTCCCCAGGAACTCGGCTCTCAGGTTGGCGGCGCGCAGCTGGCACGCGTTGGGGTAGGTGGTGCCGTCGCTGCCGCACACCGGGTAGCGGGTCTTGCACACGCACACGCCGCTCATCCTGCGGCTGCTGGCGGCCGCCGCCCCGGCCTTATCCATCCTCCTCTTGCGGCTCTTCACGCACTCCATGCCGTGCGCGCAGTACCGCATGCCCACCACCGAGCCGCGGTCCCCGCACGGCTCGCCCTCGCCCCGGGCGCACAGCGGGCAGCAGCCGCACTGGTCGCGGGTCTCGCCCAGCTGGCAGCCCCCGGGGGGCAGCGGCGGGCACTTCTCCCGCACGCAGGGGCCGCAGACGAACGACGAGGACGCCGAGGACAGGGGCAGGAGCAGCAGCAGCAGCAGCGAGCCGGCCGCGCCGAGGAGCAGGGCGCGCAGCGAAGGTCGCTCCATGGCCGCGGTGGCAGCGATCTGAGCCCCAGTGAGCGGCTCCCGACGCCCCATCTGAGCCTTTTAACCCCACGCCCCGCCCGGCCCTGGAACCCCTCCCTGGGGCGGGAGGGACAGAACCGCGTCCCGCCTGCCACATTCCTGACAGTCAGGCACCAGCAGTGCCCGGGCACCTCAAGCTGCTCAGAGCCCCTGCCCCCTGTCCCCTCCACTGGCGGCTCTCCAACCCTCGCAGTGGGACCCACTCCCTCATCCTCTGTTCTCTCTTTCCTGCTCCAGCTAGCTTCATTTTTTTTAAAAAATATTTTATTTATTCATTTTCAATCAGATAGAGATAGAGATAGAGAGAGACAGAGAGACGGAGACAGACACCAGGGCTACCACCTTGTGGGTCTGGCTTATGTGGGTACTGGGGAATTGAACCTGGGCCTTAGGCACTGGAGGCAAGTGCCATAACCACTGAGTCATTTTTCCAGCCCATATCTTCATTTTAAAAAGTTTTATTTATTTGCAAGCAGAGAGACAGATGAGAGAGAGACAGAGAGAGACAGAGAGAGAGACAGAGAGAAAGGAGAGACAGAGTCAATGGACGCACCAGGGCTTCCAGCCTCTGCAGATGGATTCCAGATGTATGGGTCACTTTGAGCAACTGGTTTTAAGTGGGAACTAGGGAATTGAACTCTGGTCCTTTTAGGCGGTTCCGTAAGTGCCTTAACTGCCAGGCCATATCTCCAGCCCTATCTTGGCTATTTAACAATAACGAAGAGTCTGAGAGGGCCTAGTGTTTAATTGATCAACTTTCATGGGCCTGAGACACCTGAGAACTGATTACTCTGTGTTCACTCTTTTAAGACCAAACTGTTAAGAATAGAATAAATGGATTTTTATGTCCCCATTGGTCAAAGGCCTGGTGTGGATTTGAATGCCAGGAATCTGTCAATCACTTCTTTTGGATAACTTTGTTCTCCTCTTGTATCACATAAAACCTTGTGCTTAGTTTAAGTGCCAAGTTTAAGTTTCCAGTGTGGGACTGGAATCCATAAGAGCATGCCGTTTAGTCTTAAGTCCCTACTACCTACATTGTGCTGGAGCGCAGAGGATGTTGAGTGCAGAGGGAGTCCAGCTCCTCTAAGGAGGTGCCAGGAAGTACCTGAAGCAACCTTAGTCTTCACCAGCATTCTCGTGAGGTTTTTGTGAAAACGATTGACTGTTCCTCAGTGTCGGGAGGTGCTGGGGAAACCCAATTCCAATTGGCTTTTCCAAGAATACTGACCCTTTGCACCTCCTAGTCAGGCATTGGAGTTGATTCCATTTTTCAATTGAATATATAACACCGCAGTGTGCATCAATCTGCAGGCTACATTTCTTTACTGATTTTTTTTTTCTGCCACCATGACAGGCTGTATTTAGGTAAGTTTTGGTGAAACAGCACTGATCAGGGAAAAAGGGCTTTGATGACCGAATTAGTAATGAAAATGGAAGATAAAAACAAGACGACATTCCTCAGTTAAGAAAAGACACCTCATGTGTCAATACTGACAATCTTGTACCACAAAATAAAAAAAGCTTTGATCTCCATATATATATATATATATTTTTTTTTTTTCTGAGGTAGGGTCTCACTCTAGCCCAGGCTGACTTGGAATTCACTATGTAGTCTCAGGGTGGCCTTGAACTCACGGCAATCCTCCTACCTCTGCCTCCCGAGTGCTGGGATTAAAAGCGTGTGGCACCACGCCCGGCTCTTCCCAAAATATTTTTTAAAGCTTACATAGACAATATTATTGAGTTATGTTTGTGATCTTGAAGTTATACATACTAAAATAATTTTTCTGTTGGGCACATTGGCTTCAGCGATGTTGATGGCAGGTTGTCCATATCAAATAACCCCGTCCATGCT
>PVHP010036252.1:0-18011 GCA_004024765.1 Zapus hudsonius | reverse complement strand
TGCAGTTAGAATAAGTTAAGCTTTGATCTGCTTCTTATCTTGTGGCCTGCCTAGGGGCTTTGGAGTTTTCAGGATTGCTAAGATTTACAGGGGCCCCCGGAATTTGCCTCGACTTCCTTTGGAAGGAGACTGGTCCCAGAGCCTGCCAGACTCAGCAGAAACCTTACTTCCTCCATGCCTCATTAGCAGAGTACCACAGATTTACACCTAAGTTTTGGTAAATATAGTAATTGCTTTGAGTTTTCTGCAATAGGACTAGTCATAACAAGCTTTAGAGGAATGATCACCACAGGTCAACTTTAAGTACTAAATGATTCTCTAGCCTAAGTTTTTATAAACAGAGTGCAACTGTTCTTTTGCTTGTGAGACCATGTAAACTGACCAAG
Organism: Zapus hudsonius; assembly: GCA_004024765.1. Taxonomy (NCBI): domain Eukaryota; kingdom Metazoa; phylum Chordata; class Mammalia; order Rodentia; family Dipodidae; genus Zapus; species Zapus hudsonius. The sequence continues at coordinate 17,625 of PVHP010036252.1, read as the reverse complement.
GCTACCTCTGGACTTGATCACTCCAGTTATAGTTTTTGGCTCAGTGACTTCTATTTCTAGTCCTAGCTAAAGTAATCAACCCATGAGTTAAGAAAAAAGGATATTTAAAACTAGTTCCATCATTAGGCTTCTTTTGAATTTTGAGCTGTTCTTAAGAAAATCAGATAATTGAGTTATTAAAAACACCTGATATCAACTTTTATTCTCCCTTCTATGGTTACTTCCCTTTTCAATTCATGTCTCAACAGTGATTCTACCAAAAGGGAATAAAAGGGAATAAAAAATTAAAAATTAAGACCAGGGAGATAAAACAAAAGGATAAACAGCACCAATATAACAGGTTGCTTAAGGAAGACCCCCTTTCAGGAAAGGGAACATCACCAAGGATTGCTTCCTTGGTATACAGAGGGGGACACATTGCAGAAACTGTCCCAAAGGAAAATGTTGCCAGGCCCTTCTAAGACCTTATTCTAGATGCTAAGGTTTAACTATTATGGTTAAGATAGCCCTCAACAGCTCACAAATACTAAATTGTTCATGGGTAAAGAAATGTACAAAAATAATTCTTATGGTACTCACCCAAGCTAACTATATTTCTTTGTCAATATGTAAATTATTGGACAAATTAAGTTTTTAAGGTAAAGGTTACTTACTGGTATTAATTTTCTAAAATAAGGCTCTCACATCTAAAAACATTGTGAATTTTGAAAGACAGTTTCTATTTGTTTATGCTAATGATAACAAATGGTCATCATGGGACTTATGTAACCTTAAGGTTTCATTTCAGCCATTGTGGCTTCTATCCTCCTATTAGATAAATATGTTGGAATACTCTAGTTAAGCTTTTGTAAAATTTCTGCCATGGAAAAAACATAAAAATTGCCTTATGTTTGTAAGAATCTCTACTATATATCAGGCTAATTAGTGCCTAAAGTTAAACTAACAACATTGGTTGTCAAGGGTTTTTTCTCTCAAAAACAGATTCACCAAGAGTTATATTAACATTCAGCTGTTCTGAATTGACAGGACCAGACTATGCCTTATTGCGAGTAATCAAAGAGTCTCTATCTAAGATATTATTTCAATAATTGTCTTATTTCGTGTACTTAAACTAACTCTTTAAGGCATATTCCCTACTCCAGGATACAAGTTCAGACATCTGAGGACAATTTGAGTATCTAAACCCTCCTGGATAATTGGTTTGTTTTCAAACATAGATGCTGTCTTGCTGGATGGTTCTTAATCTAATACTTCCAGGTTAGATCTCTATATTTGGACTTATTGTTAAAAATGCTTTCAAAACTGTTTTGTCTATATTAACAGTCATGAGATATTATGGCCTGAACTGTTGCAAATAAGTAAACTCAAGGTTGGACAAGATAGACTAAAAGATTATACCATTCTCTAATTAGATATGCCTTATTAGCCAACTGAATGTCAATATGGATATATCTATCCTACAGGGTTGATACAAATTCCTCTCTACGTGTGTTAACTACCTATATAAAAGTCAAATCCAATTGAAGCTGTGGAACAAAATGGGCTAATATTTTGGCCTCTGTTCCCAGGTCACAAAGGCCACAGGAGATGAAAGGGGCCATGCTGGAGTGTTTTTACACTGCATCTCTGGATGTTACCTCTCCTTCTGAACAAGGAGGATATGGGAGCCCAGAAACAAATCAGTGTACAACTCATACTGGAGAGTCCATTTGGGACAAATCGTCCCCCCCAGCCTCCCAGCAAGGGAGAAAACCAAGGTCAGCATGACCTGGACTCTGCCTCTCTGACAGCAATAATGCTGAGGAACCCATAGCGCTTCTCCCAGACCCCAATTCCAACTTGGAGAGCCATCGTGACACCCAAAAGGACATACTTGTTAAATCTTGGCTTTATACCAGGTCTTAAACACTCAGAGAGAAATTTATAACCAAGGATATATAATAATTCTAATCCTATGACTAAATGTCATAAGCCTCCAACCATCAAATGGTTTCTAACAGGATGAGATCTAAAATAAATATGTACTGGACAACTCCCACTGACACTAAAGGAGTTTTGTGACACCAATCTCTGTCCCTGGCTTGCCCCAGGAAGGATTGGAGAATATATTTTAAAATTTCCTTAAATATAGGGAAGACAAGGTAGACACCTTAACATGCTCAATTTATTTACAAATTTAGATACAGACAGACTATTGTCTGGCATGTTTATTCCTTACATTGGAGAAGATACTACCAAAAAAAATCTGCTAAATTCTAAATTCTAATAATGAGAAAAATCACAGGGCTCTAAATGCCCTTATACCTACCTTAGGTGACACTAGTGCTATTATTAAGATTAAATACTATATATTTCTCTCCTTAATAACTCTGTTAATATATGTCATATGCTTTGCAATCCTTACAGGAACTGTCTCAGACCATATCAGATGCTGCAATCCTGGGGATGGATCTCGAGTTTCCACAGTGGACAACAATCCAACCACTGAATCAGTCTCCACTGGACACCCTATGTGGAACACGCCCCACTTCTGGGGGAGCTACCCCACCTCCTGCCTCACAATGTGAGACAGGACAAAATCTTGGCAATGTGACATATGGCTACGGGGTCTCTCTCTCTTGGGCCTTAGCTAGGGACCCTCCCCTCTCTGAGGGATACCCCCAGTTGCAATAACTTCATGTCCTATTCAGCAGGAAATAGATGAGAGAGAGACTTCTTTGTCCCTATTCCCAACAGCAGTTGGGGTGTCCTCAAGAGAGGGGGGAATATGTGAGAGATTAGGAGAGAGACCACACACAAGGTTGCCAAGCTCCTCTTTTAACTCCTCCCCAGTCAGAGCTTGCCACTATTAAGCTTGCCTTGCTTCTTAATAGGTTCAAAAATGGTATTGTTAATTCTTGTTTCTTAAACATATATGTACTTCCAAAAAAAAAAAAGGGAGGACCTGTCAGTGTCTGAGACACTGCCCCACTGTTGACCCTGAGCTATGCGGAAACCTAGCAATGTTATGTGCTTCCCGAAACAAGCCATTGCAGCTAATCACAACATTTCCAGTAAGATGCCACTGTGACCGCCGACGGCAACAGGGTTTGGAAAACTTTTACTATTGTGCAAAGTGAAACGTGCAGCTGCCTCCTTGTTCTTAGCATATAAGCTCGCCTATTGCCTGCAATAAACAGACCTTGATCAGACTCCTGTCTTGGTCTCATCTCTCGCTCCCGGTCTTTCCCACTCATCCAGGCTAGGGTCCCCCTCGTGACCTCTGTTGTCTAGGCCCGTGGGTCGGGTCCTGAGTACACCACCAAACCCATCTATTGCTTCTTACTTTTAAATTATCTCTACTGTGAACAAACACACATAGTTCAAAGCCCATGGGGTCCTGTTTTGCGAGCCCTGCCTTGGAGATCTAGGTTTCTTAAAATTTATTTCTGGACTTGAGAGATGGCTCAATGCTTAGGGTAACTGCTCAGAATGGGAACTTTTAAGTTCCTAATATTAAGAAGAAACTAGATACAAAATTGCTTAAGGTTAAAATTTTATTAATTTGATTTCTAGTCAAATTTATATAGCTTTTTTCTATAAAATCATTTATTCAGGATGAGTTAAGCCTTGTGGATATATTATAGCAGAATAAGCATGAGCTCACTGCCCTCTCCCCGTATATTCATTGTTACATTCTTCAAGCCACTAGTGGCCAGTCACTTAGCATGCAGTAAGTAACTACCAGAGCTTTGAAGTCCAGTGAGAGAAAGAAGTAATTGCTTTAGCTTGATAAGGAAGTTAAATTGAGGCTGGAGATCACCTGGGGAGGATCATCTGGGTTTCTCCGGAACCCATTGTAAGGTGTGAGTCGACAGGTGCTTGCAATCTACATGCCTAAGTGTCATGTACACATCTCTTTGTAATCAGGACCCAGGTGCAAATTAAACTCCCCTCTCCTCCTGCTGCAAAGGCTTTGTCTGTTTGTTGCTAAATATTTTTACAACAGATACTTAGGATCTATTTACAGAGCTGAGGCAGGAGACTGACAAAGGTGCTTAATGGACTAATAAAGAATCTCCTCCTTCTGGATTATTCGAAGGCATTTTCCTCAATTCTTCACCAAAATTGAGCTAATAATCAGAAGTCACTATTGTTAAGACTTTTCAAAAAATAGGTTAAGAGAGACAATAATTATGGTGGTTTGATTTAGGTGTCCCCCATAAACATGTGTTTTGAATGCTTGATCCCCAACTGATGGAAATTTGGGGATTGAAGCCTTGCTGGAGAAGGTGTGTTGTTGGGGCGGGCTTATGGCTATTATCGCCAGCTTCCCCTTTCCAGTGCTCGGCTCACTCTCCTGCTGCTGCTGTCCCCCTGATGTTGGCCAGGAGGTGACATCTACCCTCTGCTCATGCCATGTTTTCCCCTGCCATCATGGCGTCTATAAGCCAAAATAAACCCTTTCTTCCCACAAGCTGCTTTTGGTTGGGTTCTTTGTGCCAGCAACGTGAAAGTAAATTCAACAACAACCTTCCAAACCTGTGTGGTAATAACAATAGCAGTGGAGTCATTATTTTGCCTCCTCTGTAGTTGTCATGAGAAGGAGATTTTGTCACCCTACATTTATCTTGAAACATGAAAACGCTGATTACAAGAATAACAGCAAAGTTGGAATTTCCTTCATAGTGATTATATTCTTTATCATATAAATTTAGAGATAAATTTGAGAGGGACCTATATTTTAGGATAACCCAAGCAATGCAAGTATTAGGGAAAATCATGAGAACCTGACAATGTGGTTTCTCACCACATTCAAGGAAGCACTGTCCGCATGATTTATTGAGTGAAGGGTACTTTTAGGCAATTTGGCTCAGGTTTGGAGAACATTTCATTATCAAATGGATTTGAGTTTGACAGGGACATCAGGCAGACAGATGTGTATCAAATAGCATCTGAAGCATGTGAAAGTAATTTCTTATGACTAGTAAGCTATAAATACAGTAATGTTTCTCATTTTAAAGTGTCATTTACATCAAACAGATATGTAATATATTATGAGAAAATTAGTCTATGAATAGGACTGTCTTGGAGTCATTTTTTTCAAGCAAGTAGCTTTAACTACAGAGCCATCTTCTCAGCCCAGGGGTCATCTTTGAGTAGTTGAGTGAGGGAAGGTGACAGGTTCATCTCTGCATGTGAACTTAAATATAATTGTCTATGCAACTCTAACATGTGTCTTGAAAGAACACTGTTCATAATTCTCTCTGCCTCTCTCTCAATCTTGATCCTGTCTTTGAATTTCCTGTCTTTGCAGATGACATTACCATCCAATTAGTTGAAAGAAACAGAAACCCAGGCATCTTCCTAAACACGTACCTTTTCCTCTCTTTTTCGCCTCACTTGTCTTCCTCTTCATATTAATCATCACTAGTAGGTACTGGGCTTACCACAGTGGCATTATGCTTTTTCAATGAATTTGGGATTGTTTTAGTCACATTTGACAAGGCACATGAGACAGAAAGACAGACACGTGCACATCTTTACAACTGGAGACATAGCATGCTATATGGCAGGAAGTGGGTATATGAGCAAACACTAGGGTGAATGTGTGTCATGGTTTGATACAGGTGTCCCCCACAAACAATTGAATGTGTTCTGATAGATCGATCCTCAGCTGATGGCAGTTTGGGTTTTACAACCTCGATGAAGCTGTGTTGTTGGGGGCGGGCTTATGGGGTTATAAGCCAGCTTCCCCTTGCCAGAGTTTGGCACACCTTCCTGCCGCTGTTTGCAGTGCTGTGGCAGAAGTGATGTCCAGCCCTCTGCTCATGCCATCGTTTTCCCTACCTGAATGGAGTCTCCCCTTGAGTCCGTAAGCCAAATAAACCCATTCCTCCACAAGCCGCCTTTGCTTGGGTTCTTTCTGTGCAGCAACTAGAAAGCTGACTGCAACAATGTGTGTGGAGGGGAGATGAGCAAGAGACTTTCTTGTGGCTTCCTTGGGAAGGGCTGGCCAAGGGATGGCAGGGATTGGCTGGTTGGGTTATTTCTGGCAGGTGTTCAACGTAGGAGCTGTCCCCTCTTGGTGATTAAGGAAAGTGGATAGAGGGCAAGAAAGTAAAAGCTAGGGAAAGGAGATAATTGAAGGTATTGGCTTTGGACTGATTAGTTTTCAAATGAAAAGCAGATGTTGGCTGGCAGCAACATAACTGGTTGGTCCTGAAAGAGGCAATTCTTCCAGGATTAACATGTCCCAAAGGTTAACCCTCAGAAACATATGGTTAATACAACCTGTTATCAGTCTTCTCATATCTACTCTCCCCAATGAGAGAGAGAAAGAGAGAGTGAGAGAGAGAGCCTTCAGAGTACAAATATGAACATTGCTTCCCAGTCCCCAGTCTAGCTGAGCTCACTGTTGCTTTTCCAAGATGACTCTAAGCGATCTGCTCCCTGTGTCTTACTAAGCTTCATCTTGACTCTCTTCCCTTTATGATCCCCATCTATGCTAGCTTGCTTTCAAGTTCTTCCCCACTTTCTTGTCCCTGTGACACTGGGACTAACAGTTTAGGCATAATTTCTTGGGCCGGGGATATGGCTCAGCAGTTTAAAGCACTTATTTGTAAAGCCTGTCAACCAGGGTTCAATTTCCAGCACCCACACAGAGCAGGATGCAAAGTGGCACGTGCATCTGTAATGCCAATATGCCTATAGTAATTGAGACAGAGATAGGACAATCAGAAGCTTGCAAGCTAGAATCATTTTCAGTGGCAAGAGGCCCTGTCTCAAAGAAGGTAGGGCACAGACACCTTGAGGTTGTCTTCTTACCTCCAAACGTGCACCGTGGCATGTGTACACAAATTAATAACTTTTTTAGAAAAGAGAGAATCAAGGGGGAAGAGAAATCATCACTTCCTTGAGGAATCCTCTCCTTTCTTTTCTAGGCCAGGTCATAAGTGATTCTGTTTTAGAGTCAATAGTATTTCATGGTCCTCCTTCAGTATGCTTATCAAAGCTTGCCATTATGTGCTTATTAGTGTGATTAATTTCTACTACCAGGAATTGGTGGAGATAGTACTATGCTCATTTGACTCATAATGCCTGGCCAGTACCTCAGTAAACACAGAAACCTTCCATAAATGTGTGCTGAAGGAGAGGTCAATGCTATTCCTCCTTTAAAATACAGACAATATTTCATCTTAAAGACTATGTTGGAAAAATGGTTTTCTGAGACTGCTCTTTCAAAAGTGTTCAAAGTTTATGTCAACTTCCTCTGAGACATGTTACTGGAAGTACTGGGAGCCATACCTAACTGTGTATCCAGGACATTGCATGCATAGCAGTAAGACACAGACATGATTTGGAACATGGAAAAAAAAACCCCACAGACTTTAAAAACAAAAACATAAATCCAAGTAAGATTTTTCCTTTCTCATGCAGTACATCTGAAAACTGCTCTTTAGGGAAGATGAGGAATGATGGTCTATATAACAATATTTTCAGATAGGAAATAGGGAAATTTTGTCTATTTTTTGTCTTGATTGATTCTTCACAAAATTTTCATATAAGATGACACAGTATTAACCTCTTCCGGGTGTTTATTATTAGGAAAGGATGATGTGGTGGTTAAAATGTGAATGGATAGCCCCCATAACCTCAGGGATTTTTGATTAAGATTGAGCTTGCTACTTGAGTCTCCAGTAGATAGAGTTCTTCTGGGTAGGAAATGGGGGGGGTGGGGTCTTGTAGTACAGCCCTACACCTTGTTTTGAAAGGATTTTTTAAAAATGTTATTTCTTAAAACAATCACTAAGTGTTTACCCTCATCTTTATGGCAAAAGAAGAAAAGTGTCTGGACCACTCAATTCCCAAGAGGCAAAGGCTATTTATAGCTGTCACAGTACAGTTGCTTCTTGGTTTTTTTTTTAGTGCCTCAGGCATCTCAGCATGTGAACTCCTTGAACCACATGATAATAATGTTCACCTAGTTCATTTACTCCACCCTCCTAGATACATTTTTAAATAGCTGGCATAAGATTCAAATAATTTCACATCTCAGAACAACAAAGAAGGGAACAAATAAGGAGAATAAAATATGTAAGTCAATTGAAAAGCATATTATATTGTCAGCTTATACTTTTTGAGATGAAAGTTCTGGAGTTATTTATCCATATGTATTATTTATTGCTACTATTATTATTGTTACTTATTTGCACAGTGGTGAATAATTGACTCCACAACATTGGTAATTAGGTCAATATTCACCGTCTCCCTAGCACAGAGCATAGAAACTAGCATATAATAGGCATCCAATAGAATTTTTAAAAATAAATTAAAAGTAACCTTTTGGCTGGGTGTGGTGGTGCATGCCTTTAGTTCCAGCACTCAGGAGGTAGAGGTAGGAGGACTGCTGTGAGTTAAAGGCTGCCCTGAGACTATATAGTGAATTCCAGGTCACCCTGGGCTAGAGCTAGACCCTACATCAACCCGTCCCCCAAAAATAACTTTTAGACAAACATTCATGTACAAGTGAGCCATGATCATTGTTGTGAATGACGGATCAAGGCTATAAAGTTAGCCTTTGGTATCCTAGGTTTCACATGCATGGATTCTAGCAACTGCCAATCAAAAATTTCAAGGAATATTTCATCTGTATTGAACATGTTCTGATTTTTGTTTCTTATCATTATTCCCTGAATTAGATGTCATAATAATTTACATAGTATTATATTTTATTAGATATTATAGATAACCCATTTTAATAGATGATTAAAATTATCTGGGAGAGGGGCTGGGACTGAGCCCTCTTGTGTTCAATTCCCCCAAAACCCATGTAAATTGCTGGATGTGGCCATACATATCTGAAACCCCAATCAGCAGGGCAGAGACACAGACCAAAGCACCAGAGCATCATTGGGGCTCACAGACCAAAAAATAACCCAGCAGTTCTGAGTTGAAAGAGAGAGCACCCCTTTGCCCTGTCTCAAGGAAATATGCAGAGGAGTGATAGAGAATAGCATCCAGAGTCTTCCACATGTGTGTCCACAGTGTGTATGTATCTGCACACTCACATATGTACACACAACACTTAAACACACCATACCACACATACTCAGTGCACACACACACAAAAGTAAATGAATATATAAATAATATTCTTCTTTTCTTAAGAAAATATCTGAGAAGATGTGCATGAATTAGATAAAAATATGCTGCCATTTTATGTAAGATTTGAGTATTTGTAGATTTTTGTCATCTTGGGAGGGCAGAGTCCTGGGACCACTCCCCTAAAGATATTGAGGGATGGTTGTATATACTAGTAAAATGGTAGGAGTTTAGAATACATCTTTTAATTTTTTTCTTTTTTATTAGCAGATATTAATTTTACATAACAATGGGCTTAATTTTGACATATTCATGCATAATAAAATGTATTTTTATCATATTTACCCCCATTACCCTCTCTTGTTCCCCCATACCTTTTGATCCCCTTCTTCTTCCCAACTAGTTTTTGTTTTTTACTTTCAATGTTTATTTCTAAATAAAACTCAATTTAATGATAGGATGGTGTTGTAATCAACTTTCTCACTGCTGCAGAAAAGAACCCAACCAAAAGCTGCTTATGGAGGGCTGGGTTTATTTTGGCTTAAGGGCTCCAGGGGAAGCTCCATCATGGCAGTGAAAATGATGGCATGAGCAGAGGGGTGGACATCACCTCCTGGCCAACATCAGGTGGACAACAGCAGTAGGAGAGCCTGCCAAACACTGGCAAGGGGAAGCTGGCTATAACCCCCATAAGCCTGCCCCCAACAACACAGCTCTAACAAGTTTCCAATACTCAAAGTACCATTACCTGGGGAGCGAGCATTCAGAACATATTTGTTTGTGGGGGACACCTCAATCAAACCATCACAGATGGAGTGCTTTGGTTTGCATCCCCAAAATCTTAAGCTTTGTAATGGGAGGTGTCATTAAGCCCACTGCCTATTCTCCCAAAGCTATGTTAAAGCAGAACATAATGGTATGGGTTGGGAGCATGAGCAACGTGACCACTCTAAGTTGAACTAAGGCTAAAAGTCATTTACACACTCCCTGGGGACAAAACTGGTGGGAGAACGTCACCGACATAGCCCTATGTGAGGCTTGAGGAAAGATAGCAATTCTAGCATCCAACTTGCAAAGTTTGGAGCAGGCCTCTATTACTGGTGGTAGGCAGAGCTATGATAGTCAAATAGGGGTGATGAACAATGGTAGCTCACCTGCCAATCAGACCATTAGCTCCTGGAATGGACTAGGAAAGATTCCTCTGAGGTTTCAAGGTAAGTAGCAATGGTGAGAAGCAAAACTTGGCAATTCAGATGTTCTAGTTGTAGCTTAAAGCAGCCACTTACAATATGCTTTGTGGACTTTAGGGAATGCACATTCCAGGCCCAGAGCCAGTCCTAATGAATGAGAATCTCTGGTGGTGGGACCCCAACTCTTGATGAGATGGGAGCTCATTACAGCTGGAAAAGCTCGGGCTTGGAGGAGTGAATTTCCCTTCCTGAGGAAGACTTTATAGATGGCATTGGGAGATGCCTAGGAGGGGAGGAGGTGGCTTAGTTCTGGGTGTGAAGAGACAGAGATGCATGGAACAAATGAAAACTTAAAAGCAGTATCCTAGCTCACATAAGGAGAAGGCATTTACTCTTGAGACACTCTTAGTGTAAATAAGGAACGAGACCATATGAAACTTCTAAAAAAATACCTTGTATAATATGTGCTATTGTGGCACAACACTAAAGACTGGGGAATCCAAGGTCAAGGTGCTGGCATCTAGCAAGGGCTGTCTTGTTACATTACATAGAAGAAGGTGATTAGATTTAAAAAAAAAGCCCAGTAGCCCAGTTCTGGAGTGTGTGTGTGTGTGTGTGTGTGTGTGTGTGTGTGTGTGTGTGTGTGTATCAGCACCGTTAATCTACTTTGAGGTCTTTACTCGCATGACTTAATTATATCTTTCAGGCCTCACTGCCCCAATTATCACACTTGGGATTATGTTTGAAACTATGAATTTTGGAGGGGGCTCTAACCATCAAACCACAACATACATATTTCATTCTCTAGAGAAAATCCAAGCTGATTCATGAGGTTTTATGGGGATTATGGTGTCCTTCAGTCATGCCCATCTATGCAAGGCATCTAAAGTGTCTCATGGTTTATGGACACACCCACCAAAGCTTCAGAAAACGTTCTCTGAGGCCCCAGGCAAGGATTGCCAGCCATTTTCTGTTTCTTTACTGGAGTGCTCCCCTGTGTAGTATGTGGTGTGTGTGTGTATGTGTGTGTGTGTGTGTGTGTGTGTGTGTGCAGTTGCATGCACCCCAGGAAGATGTTGGGAGTCCCCCTCTATCACTTTTCCACTTTGTTTCCCTTAGAATCTGTCACTTAACCTGGAACTCCTTTGTATTTTGTTTAGACTCACTGACCAGTGAGCCTCTTGTCTCTGCTTGACTCAGCACTGGCATTTTCAGCACAGGTGGCCATATGGGCCTGGTTTTCATTTTGGTGGTAGGGATTGAACTCAGGTGTTCATGTGTGGTAGTTGGAGTTGGATGCTCTCAATAAACTGTGTTTTGAATACTTGGTCCTCAGCTGGTGATAATATGGGAGGCGAACACTTCCTGTAGAAGGTATGTTCCTGGGGGTAGGCTTTGTGGTGCTATAGCCAGCCCCCTTTGCTAGAGCTCGGTTCAGCCTCTTGTTGCTATTTTCTATTTCTCTGGCCGAGGTGACGTCCAGCCTCTGCTCATGCTATGCTTTCCCCTGTTGTCATAAGGGTGTCCTCAAGCTGCTTTGTCACAGAAATGACAAGGTAATCACAACATCATGGTTGCTCAGCAAGTATTCTTACCTGTTGAGACATCTCCCTAGACCTCCCCCAAGACAGATTCTTACGAAAGGCATATCAAGTAATGCTATGTTTCTTTTTAAGGTAGGAGATTACCATGAAGATATTTCTGATTTTCTCTGTAGGTCTGGAAATAAGCAGATAAATAAGCATTTCATTACAAGAGTAGATGAATTTCCATCTGTACCTGTTTATCAAGTACAATGTGATGATATCCATGAACCAGGCTGGGCACTTACTGTGAAGATGAAGCAACTTGATTGAATTTTCAGAAAGCTGCTGGTTACTGTTATTTTCTTTGTACTTCCTGACCTTTTCAACCAAAAATAAGCACAAACACTGCTGGTTAGTGTTTAGTTGCCCTTAACAGTATGGAAAATAAGATGACCAAAAGACTTGTTCTATGGTTACAGGAAGATCAACTGTACCCGAGAACTGCCATTTCTCCCATCTCCAGACACCACAGATATTCTCATAGGCTCTCCAATAACATTCTATTCTGGCTTGGCTAATAAAATCAGATGATGTTGACATGTAATAGCCACAAATACTGACAAAACTGTTACTATGGTCATGGTTATGATAAATTGTTTTCAAAGATGCATATTTGGAAGGATGCTCTATGCTTGAATATGATACCACACACCCTGATCTGTATCTGTCTACAGTGGTTTCAGAAAATGCTGGTTTTTAATTAAATATGACAGTTCACACCTTCTGTCAAAAAAAAAAGGCCACAGGAAAACCAAAAGGAAGATAGAGATTGGACTTTTGAAAAGTAATGTAGCTGTGACTGTAACCTTTAGATCAAGCAGGATGCTATCTGAAGAGGAACCCGTCCGTGCATGGTAAGAGTAGATGGCGTGTCTCTTAGAATACTAGCTTGCGAATCTACCATCTTATTTCTGTGTATGTATAATGTATGTGTGCACACACATTCGTGTGTGTGTGTGTGTGTGTGTGTGTGTGTGTGTGTGTGTGTGTGTGGATTTGTGCATATGGAGGCCCAAGGTCAACATGGAGAGTTTTCCTCAGTCAATGTCCACCTGATTTTTCAAAAATATTTTCATTTATTTATTTGAGGGAGAGAATGAGAATGGGTGCACCAGGGCACTGAACCCTGGTCAATTGGGCTTTGCAGGCCACTAAAACCATCTCCCCGGTCCTCTGCCTTATCTTTTGAGATAGCGTCTCTCACTGAACCAGTAGCTCACTGATATGACTACATTAGCTGGCCAGCAAATCACAGAGATTCTCCTGTTTTGTCCTCTCTGGGGTGGCACTTGTAAGCAGGCATCCCCACACCTTTCTTTTATGGGAGTGCTGGGGATCCAAGCTCAGGTCCCCATGCTTACACTTTATCCACTCAGACATTTCCTCAGCCACCTAAATCTTGCTTTCTTCATAAATAATTTTAGATAATGAGACAGGTTATGAGAAAATCAGATTGCTTTTATAATTTACCATTTGTGTTTCACTGGCCTCTGACAATGCCATATATGAAAGGTCACCAAATTCCATAATTTCTCTGAATTGTCAAACTGATGGATCTAGAGGAGCACAGTCAGGGCTGAGGGCTGGATTCAGGAGGTCATAAATATCCCCTCAAATTGATTTCTAAAAAAGCTCCAAATAATTTATTCTACAGAAAGAAAACCTTCAAGAACCATATGAATTTTTAAATATTTCAATCAGACCCACCCAGTATCTTGCTTTTGAAAATAATGGTTTTTAAATCCTAATGCTGGGCTCTGAATGTCCTTTGCAATAAATTCAGCATTTTAATGAAGTTCTCTGCCACATACTTGAGGCTGCATGACCCTGATACTTGAGGCTGGAACCCTGTGTGTCAAGCTGAGGACAGATGGGCTGTCCATTCTTTTCCTGATTAAGGACACCTAGATATCGATAGGAATTCAGGTACTAATCCCCAATGATGAACCTATCATGACTTGATATATAGATCTGTTTTTTTCCTGGACATTATGGTTATGAATAATAATAAAATAATTAAATTTGACAAAAATAGTGAATCTATACTAAGTGTAAGGCACTATGGACATAGAAACATAGTAAGATTCATAAGATGCTTGCATACAGCAGTGATGGCTTGGTTGCTAGTTCATTATTGTTTCCAAAGTACTGGCTCCTTCATTACTGTATGATTCACCTGATTTCCCAAACAGCACTTGCCCCTTACAGTTAAAGAAACAGATCTAGAGTGGGGATCAGGAGACTCACAGAATTTCACATCAGTCATTGATAACAAAGCTCAGAGCAGGACACAACTCTATATACTCTTCCATCAAAATTCTCTTAGTGATGCTTATCTCTGTCCAACCTGCAATAAAGCTACCCTTATTCTTCACTAATGAACACCAAGTGGTGGAGAACATCAGTGCCCAAAGGATTTCCTGGTTGCTCTTAACACTGGGCTTGAAAGATACTGTCTGCCAAGTAAGAGGTTTATAACATTAACAGGTGCTCATCAACTTATCATCTGTCATTGTAACAATGTCACCTCCAGGTTTTTTAACCTTACTCTAAAGTGTGGTGCTTTCATTACCACTCCATTTTGGAAAGAAGTATATTTCTCTCTGAAAGGGCATGCCCACTTTATCAATTGCATTATTTTTTTTCTTTCTCAAAAATCTCTTATATTTCTTTATTGTCTGTATCTTACCTTTAACATTGGCATGTGTGTAGTATGTATGGTGTGGCATGAGTGTAGCATGTGTGTGCATAGATACATGCACCCTATGTCCATGCATGCAGAAGCCAGAGTAGAGCATCAGGTGTTACCACTCTAGAGTCTTCCACATTGTTTCCTTAGGACAGAGGTTCTCAGTAAACCAGGAGCTACTGTTTTTGGTTAGACTGGATGACCAGTGAGCCCCAGTGATTTTCCTGTCTCTGCTCCCCATAGGACTGTGGTTACAGGTGTGCATAACCACACCCCGATATTTATATGGGTGCTAGGGATCAAGCTCAGGTCCTTTCAGACCCTCGTGCTTGGCAGGCACTCTTACCTGCTGAGCTATTCCCCCAGGAATCAACTGTATTCTGAGGACAGGGTACAACTGTAGCTTTGTGTGAAATTCTGTTGTGAGAGCAGACTAGAGAATTTTAGTCAAGTCCATCAAGTGCTAGTCTTTAGCTTTGTACTTGCATTTAGTCCTGATTATTTATATTCTTATTTGATTAATGAAATAACAATTAGTAACAAAGATACAGTCCAGCATTAGGACTTGAAAGAAGTGGCCTCTGTTTCCAAGGCATTGAATTAGCTTATTATCTTATTTTTAAATGGTATCCTAAATGTAATACACTCTTAACAAAATATTGTTATTGCTTATTTTTATTAATATTTTAAGGTTTGCATACAGCGTGATATGTTTCATTTTGCCTTCATACATACACTTTGTTCTCATTATTTCAAAATACTGTTAAGAGAAGGATGAAAACAATCTTATTAAATTGTCCACTGATAAAGAAAATAATAACTCTCTGGGCTTCTGAAAAATCTTTGGTTTCTTTGTGGATTATCTACCATAGGTAAGGGCCCCGTATATATGGAACCTTAAAAAAATAAAAGGTAGTGTTCCTAGTTAAATTTAATTTTAGATAAATATAAATAATGCTTAGTTTAAGTATGGCTCAAAAACAAGTAAGTTCTCTAAATACTGCAAGTGATATGCTTATGTCAAAAAATCATTATGAGATTCACATTTACCTTGTCTTTTCCCTGCTAGATCTGGCAACCACCTGTAGGACACTAAATCTCTCATAAATGAATTGTTATGCTGCTAGGATCTGAGATAAACTAAATAATATACACACCTTTCCTTTGAAAGTCTTTTATTATATAGGTACTCTTCAAAATCTTAGAACAATAAACATTGGGGAGTCCATCCTCCTCCTTTGAAGGAAAAACTAAAGGAAAGACACTTCCTTCTAGATGCACATCACCTGGGGAACGAAGGCACCCACTGTGTTTTGAGCAAGCCCAGTGGCCTCATGCATGAATCTCCACTTGGAGTGCCAGTACCAGTACCAGTCAGAGTCCCCAGTGACACAATCCTAGATACCATAACCCAAATGCTGAGATCCTACAAGCTCAGAATCCCTAAAGATGACAATTTCCAAGATTATAATTTTAAAAAATTAAAAAAAGATCCTGAATGTTGAAATCCTGAAAGCCATTTAAATGGATCAAACCATAGTCAATTCCAATTCTCATGGGAGGGGGTTCTAGAGGAGGAGCAGGATGCTGCTGTCTGGGGGATTAGCCATGAGATTCAACAATGATGGTTAATTTAAAAATGTGTCATTTCTCTTATGATCTATGATTATGGAAGATATCAATAAAAAGTTTAAAAATTTTTTTAAATGTGTCGTTTCTCTGCATCGATGTTTCTTTTAGCTGATGACATTTCAGGAGCTCTTAAACAATTAAAGCCACATCTGCCAGAGGAAGCCAGCTTCTGACCATCGAACAAGGAAATATGAGCATTGTAGATAAGAGACTCAGGCCAATGTGTTGCTGTTCAGTCACCAGTTTTGATTCAGCTAAATCTGTGGTCTGCAAATGAGCATGTGTGGAATGGGCTTCTGTGTGCCCAAAACAATAGGGAAGCATGGCACAGAAAAGGGCAATATTTCATAGGGAATGCTCTGTACATAGAACCATGGGAGAATTTGAAACAGAGAAGCCCCATAGAGACAGAAGGAGACAATGTTTTTCAAGAAGAGCCATGCCCTGAATAAGAAAAATGCTGGACTTCAAAATATAGTTAATGGTCATGAAAGTTGGCCAGCCCTTGCATACTATCATCTGTGTAATTACCATGATATATGTCACATGCATACACTCTTTCTTATATCCAATGTTTTTAGGTTTTCCCATTATTTTCAACTGTCCCCATTATTTTGTACAATTCACTATTTTGTAGCTCACCTTCCATAATTTCTAGTACTGAGGGTTATATATTCTGTACAGAGTATTAGCAATTTTAATGTTTATGAATTTTTTTGTAAATGTACCTGCATGAAAGTCCATGATCACAAAGTTTACTTTGTGTGTGTTGCATGAATTTATAAAAACAGCAAGGGTCGGGTACAGTGGTGCATGCCTGAATTCCCAATAATTGGAACACTGAGACAGAGGAATTGTGATAGGCCAGCCTGAGTTATATAGTGAGACTCTGTCACACACACACACACACACACACACACACACACACACACACACGCACACACACTTTCTGATAAATGAAGTGATAAGATGCTAAAGGAAACATCACAAAGAGGGAAATAATTCAAAAGTAATCCCAACAAGGCAAAAATAAGGACCAATGCTATAATTTTCTTTTTACATTTAATGTATGTTAAGGTTAACTTATGTCACTTTTAGTAGTTTTGCAATCTTTCAGAGTCACGTTTTATATCTCTACTCCTGCATATATAGTTTATAATGGTTTTGTGTTTTTTTGCATGTCTCAATTTGAATTTTAGTATTGTTATGAATGTTCCTCTAACCTCTCTATTATTATTGTGGTAGTTTGAATGGATGTCCCCAATAGATCTGAGAGTTTATTCAAGCTTGTAATTTGTCTCCAGCCTCCTGGCTAGAGGAAGTGTCACCTTGGCCTGGCCTGATCCTAGGCTCCAGTCCTAAAGTGTTTCTGGGGTGGATCTGGAATTGCAAACATAGTTATGCAAAGAGAAGTCTGAGCTCAGCAGAGCCTACTATTTGCTGG
>PVHP010036251.1:0-18028 GCA_004024765.1 Zapus hudsonius | reverse complement strand
TATTTCCAATTTATCTCTTTATAGTTATCATCCAAGAAAACTCTAGGGATCACAAACATATACCACACCACACCCAACCACACACACACACACACACACACACACACACACACACACACACACACACACAAACACAGCCATCAGACAAATCTTTTTAGAGAAATGTTCTTGATTTCTATCAGTAATGTCCATTGTAAGTGACCTTGAAGAGTTTATTTGCCAACCTATTTGTGTTCCACAGTGACAGCAAGACAATCTATTAATACAAATATATGCATTATTCTCTTCCAGAATGAAGGGACATATGTAATCAGTATTTTCTTCATAAATATCTAATCAGGATTATTGTTCAGGGTTTCTGTGACTCCTGCGTCCTCAAACTATATATATGTACAAACATACACATATATAAATATATTCATATATATATATGAATGTATAAATATGCACATGAATGTATATGTTTACATATGTATGTATATGCATACAAATGAATGTATGTAAGTATATATATGTATATATTTATATTCATATACATATGAATATATAATCTTTATTCCAAGCTATACAGAGCTACCTACCATAAGAATAAGGAAGTCTCTAGCCAGAGGTGGTGGTGCATGCCTTTAATCCCAGCACTCGGGAGGCAAAGGTAGGAGGATTACCTTGCGTTCAAGGCCATCTTGAGACTACATAGTGAATTCCAGGTCAGCCTGGACTAGAGCGAGACCCTACCTCAAAAAACCAAAAAAAAAAAAAAAAAGAAAAGAAAGAAAGAAAAGAATCAAGAAGTCTCGAGGAGGATTACTTCTCAGGGAGCCCTGCTCTCATGCAGTCCAGGTACGGGAAATTATGGACTATAAAGTATGATCTATGAGCTCTTCCTGTTTTCATGTCATAAAATAGCCATAAAAATGAAATCATACTATTCAAACTGATAGCTTACCCTGTCCATGGATACGGTTTAGGTGGATACTGCCACATGGGTTACAATTACAGAGGAGGAAAGATGTTTGACAGAAGTTGTGTTATGTGCTACTTGACAAAACACGCTTATTGACCTTTCAGTTTTACAGACCCTAAAAACCAATGAATTAGGGATGTGGAGACTTGTGAATATTTTTCTCTATACATCCTAGAGCTTTTATTTACTGCTATGATGCTAAGCCTGATATTCATAAATAAGCAAATGTGCTATATGACTAGCAAAACAATTTATTTTTCTACATAACCTTATATTGCTGCTAACATCTGTGTCTGCAGCAAGCTGTCAAAACCCAACCAAGATATCTTTCTATCCTTGAAGCATGATTCTCCTTAGGAGATTTGTTCCTTCCTGTCCAAGTTTTCCTATATATTTTTTTCAGATAGCATTTTATACTACATAATAACATATCCCTAAATTTCTACTTTGTACCGAAAATGTATCCAGCTCTCCACATGCTTTTACACAATCTGCTAACTGAGCTGTGTTTCAACTCAGACACTCTCAAGAATTTACAGTGTACATGATTTTTCTTTTATATAATGAAAGTAAGCACATAGAAACAAGAACAGATTTTTTAAGGGAAATTCTCTCTCTTGTGTTTGTGTTTATTTGAGGAACGACTGAAAATATGAAATATGAAATATCAATATATACATGAGAATAGCTCAAGAGCATATATTAATTTTCTTTTGAAAGTACGACTCTGATTTGATATATACACTTGACCTTCTGGCATCTGTGAAGGACTAGGAATACAGAAGTTAAAGTGTTCACTATTAAGCAAAATGCTTATTACTTTTTAAAGAAAAGTTTACCTTTGTTTAATAACATTATATTTCAGATTCAGAATATTGTGGCAACTTAAGTGATAAATAATATGTAGATAATGTGATTATCTACAAATTATGATACTTGATAAGAGTTACAGAAGATATGTATCATGATTATGCAGTAAATCCCTTAGGTCTCCTTTCAGCAGCATCAGTAGTGAGTTAATTGTATTAAAGGGAAAGTAATTTTGTTCAATGCTGCTAAGTGTAGTTTAAGAGTAAATTAGAATACAAACACTAACGTAAAATATATTTTGTATCACAAGAATATGTGATCCTGAAACTCCTCTAAGTATCAGCATTCTTGAAATTAATACTCTATACATATATAACTACTATTCATTTATTTTAGCACACAAAAATATGACTTTTAAATGTAGTGTGGTGTGTCTATTCATGTCCTTTAGAATAAGAGCTCTCTGCTTGTTTTCAAAGTAGTATAAATTAAGGGAAAGGAAAAAGTTTGCCTGTTGCAAATGGAAAAATTCTTGCATGAAAGTTTTCAAGCACCATCAACATATAGCATAATGTCACTAAGCTAACAAACACAAACTAGAACAAAATTGATTGAGGCTAGCACAGAAAATAAACACATCCTGTTTTCCTAAGTAACTTGGTCTTCACAAACTACTAAGGATGAATATTGGGAGTTTTGTATCTTGGAAGAGACCTAGCCTATTAGTCATAGGTGGAATACAAGAATCGGGTTTCAGGATCTATTAATTGTAATACAAATAAAACCATATATTTATGATATGAATATATATGTGTATGTATATATATGAATGATGATAAGTTGAAATCTCTCATCTAAGCTGAGCTCTGAGACTTCCTAATACCAGGAGAAAGAAAGCTATAATCCAATGGTAACACTATGAAGGCAAAGTAATACAGTTGATTGAAAATACAGTTGAGCACTCCCAGCAGATGAAGGTGTGAATTTCCTCATAGATCATCTTAATGGCAACATTTTCTACAAAGCGACATGGAGCACTACTTTCATATTTCATGAGTTCTATTTGCCTGGCTTCAAAATGCCAAATGTGATCGTGAGCAGTGCTTTAATATTCATAGGTTTTTCAGATGGCTTTGACAGTCGTCAACTAGAGGAATGGCTTCATCAGAAAGAATCTGACTTATGATTTCTAGCACACTTATAAAACCATGTAGTCATTCACACATGCTTTCTACTTGAAAGGTATTCGTTGCATAGTTATCTTTTATGGAAATTATACAGCTATAAAGCCCTTTAAGTATCAGAAAGTTTATTTCAAATAACACTTGGCTTTACTCTTAGTATTCCAGGGAATTTTATTAGGCACAAAATTTAATAAGTGTACCATTTTACAAAAGTGTTTTGAAAGATATAACCCAGTAAGTATCCTAAATCCTCTTCAGAGGATGATCATCATAGCATGTCACATACACATGTGAACAATGTATATCTTTGATCACTTGTATAATTCAAAAATAATTTAATAGTTCCCTTACATAAGAAAGCATTACAGCATTTATCTTTAGATCTAAAGCTTTTGCACTGGGTCTGGAGACTCCCATAATATTTTGCACTTAATAACTAAAAAAATCAAATTAAAAGTTCCTCCTAGAGTATGTTTTTACTAATATTACAAGATTTATAAATGTTCCCACAATGACTGTTATTGATAATACACTGAATATATTATATACAAGCCTACATTCTTACAATCATTAATTATAGGTATTGGTGCATTATATGTTCCTGAACATCTTATGAGCAAGGAGAATCAATGACCTAACCATCTTTGGACTAACGCTATCCATCAGTTATTGACGACATCTGACAAGTCTTGTAAGGAATTTCTAAGTGTTAGCTTAATGAGGTTAAGTACTATCAATAACTGGACCTGATCTATATTTGAATACCTACACATAGCAGAAATGGGATAAGGAACCATGTAATCCTAGGCCCCAGTCTAAATTCCAACCACATGATGAACTCTCTCAATTCAAACCTCAGTAACAATCGAGGTGACATTACTATTCCTGTGTTGCTCCTACTTTTGGAACAAAAGGTTATTGTATTGGCTGATAATTAGATTTAGCACTGAAATATCTTTTTGTGAATTTTTTTCTTGCCATTCCTGGAAGTTATCCTATGGATGAAATGAATTTATGGATTTGTTTATAATGTCACATATTCTCCACATTTATTTTCTCTAAATTATAAACATTTAGAGATAAAAGGGGCAGCAGAGTAATTACATGAAAGGACTACGTGGGTTCTAGAAGCTTCTAGTGACCTTGTATATTTCCTATATGCTGGCACTTGGACATTGGGTTTGTAAGGATGAGAATACAAAAATCCAGGCTGGAGAGATGGCTCAGCGGATAAGGCACTTGCCTCCAGTGTCTAAGGCCCCGGGTTCAATTCCCCAGGACCCACATAAGCCAGACCCACAAGGTGGTGGCCCTGCTGTGCTCTCTCTCTCTCTCTCTCTCTCTCTCTCTCTCTCTCTCTCTCCTCTCCCCTCTGTATCTCTGCTTAAAATGAATAAATAAAATATTTTAAAAAAGAATACAAAAATCCTCCTGGGTTTGGGGGCTCATGTCTTTATTCCCAGCAACCAGGAGGCAAAGGGAATAGATAATCACCATGAGTTTAAGTCCACCCTTGTGTAGTGAGGGAGGTCCAAGATAGAAGGATACATGGAATGTCCCTGTCTTGAAAAAAAAAAGCAATAATACAAAATTTTAAAATGCTACTTCTTTAGACTTTACTGAGAAAATCCAGCCAGACTAGCCTACTTTCTTCCCAGTATAAATGCTGTGAGCTAAGAGTTAGTTTATCTTCTCTACATTTGTATGGAAGTGTTGAATAGTCAACCAATACCTCAATCTTTGAAACTGGAGCTAATAACAGTCCTGACCAGGCACAGCCACCCTTTCAACACTTCCTTCTGCCAATTCTCCATCCCATTTACCTGGGTATTCTTAAAACATCTGATGTATCCCAGGACCCTCGTATTCTGCCATGGTAGGTGTACAAATTCACAGGAGGTCTATGAGAAGACAACAGACATAACAGAAAAAGGAGTCTTTCACATTCCTCGTGATCTCTTTCCTTTTAATATTTTACAGTAGCCTAACAACTGCCTATTACTCCCATGTCTCCTCATTCCCTTTCTTCAGAATGCTAATTCTAGCCTTTCACATTCTTCGTCTTCTACTATTTCAAATACTTGCAAATTTTTAGGATGAAAGCAATACTTAATGCTGAGATAATAAACCTCAAGTCATCTTGATATCAAGAGCTGTATCATGTTCTTACTTCACACCCAGTTATCAAACTTAGTTTTAGCTTCTGAAAATAATAAAAGTTCCAACTTCTTTTTTTATAGTTCCATAGTTACTATTTTTACATTTTGGACTTATTTACAAATTCTATGTATTTCCCTTTCTTGCATCTCTTTTTGTTAAATCTCTTACTCATATTTTTCCTGACCATTTGTTTCCCAGTCTCTTTTATGTTTTTTTTTTTTTTTTTGAGGTAGGGTCTCGCTCTAGTCCAGGCTGACCTGGGATTCACTATGTAGTCTCAGGCTGGCCTGGAACTCACGGCGATCCTCCTACCTCTGCCTCCTGAGTGCTGGGATTAAAGGCATGAGCCACCAAGCCCAGCCCTTATGTTTGTTTTTTATAGATAGTTATTAAAATAGATATTTTTAGGGTTTTATATGCATCTTCTTATTCATTCATTTTCGAATGGCCTTCAAACCAAGGATCTTGCACATGTTGGGCAAAGCATTCTACCCTTGAGCTATATCCCAACTCTTCTCATTAAATATCACATTAGTATGCTAAACGGAATATATATCTTTGTTTTTCCAGTTTAATGTACACAGGCATTACTTATCTTGCTTAGTTATGACATATGCACATTTCAGTTGCCATAGTTTGGATAGTAACAAACCAACAACAACATAAATTGTCATTACTATCCCCTCTTGTGTTATACAAAGAAAAACTTTTGATAAAATGTCCATCAACAGATCACTATCTCATGATCAGTAACCAGACTAGTCATATCCCTCAACCTCAGTTAGCGGTTGCCCATGACATCTACTATGCATCTTTCACACATTCAGCTGTTCCTGCAGATATGCTGGCACTATGTATCATACTGATAAGTACATTGGGCATCTTACAAAAAGCAAGCAAAGAAGACCACACAGAACATCTGAAAAAAAAGTTATTGAAGTAAAACACCAAAAACAAATGGGATAGGTCACTCGAAAAAAGAATTTGATTTGTTATTCCTCAAACAAGATGTTTTCTTTCTTTTTAAGAAAATCAAGCTTCATATCCAAACTCTATAGTTTTATATTGCATGTCTCAGTTTTACAGAGTTATTTAGTTGCTTCCAATAGTTTCGTTTCCAACCCAAAGCAATAGCATAAATTATGCTTGGAATCACACCTTACTTGCCTAGTTGTTCTGTATCCCACAGATGTTATCTGTGATGTAACATTCCAACTCTTATTGATTCCATAGATACAATCCCATAGCATATTTTATTTCTGATCCTCAACTGGATGACTTTATCTGTCACATAGAAACGTCTTAATAAAATCTTTCTGTATTAGCTGATTAATACATCCTATAAGTATCCCACCAATCTAATTTAAGGAAACACTAAATTGACATTAAAATGCAAGTGTAACTGGGCATTGTGGCCTTTAATCCCTGAAGTCAGGAGGTTTAGGATTGCTATGAGTTTTAGGCAAGTCTGAACTAAAGAGAAAATTCTAGATCAGCCTAGGCTGAACTCATTAAAAAAAAAAAAAACAGCTAGAGTAGAAAGGGCTTCTAAGAAAACATATTAGATTTCTGTTTAAGACATTAAATTACATGTTCTCATTATATTGATAAATACATTAAATTTGCTGTATATAAACACATACATATACATAAATGTATTACTATTGCAGTTTTCTAACTTGCATCATGTTCTAGCTTTATGGATATGTTCACAGATTGCTTAGCTTAATTTTGTGCAAAAAAAGTAAAATCATGTTTAAAGTATGTTTGTGATTTTTGAACAATAGGCAGATATTTGACTTTCATACATGTTTACTATTATTCCATTTAAGAAATAACATGCTAAGGTGATAATATTGCATTTGTGTATTTTATAATAAAATTATATCATCAAACACAGATAATGATTTTAGTAGATTTAGGAAGAGAATTTCATAATTCTCACATAGACACAACTTCACTGTTAATGTAATGCTAATGTATGCTATTTTTCCAAAGATAGCACTTACAATGACTTGTCATAGTGTTAATTATATTTTCTCAACTTTTAACTCAGATGCAAGACACACATAGCATGCACAATAATTATTAGTTTTTAATTAAACAGAGCAAATGAAATTTCAGCGTTAAAAATTTACACTTTTGCATGCCAAAGCTTTTGTTGGGTAGCCTTACCATCATCATCAAGGAAAATATGAAAATATTAGTGTATACCTGTGACTTATCTGGTATGGATGTCAGGAATTAATTTCCAAAAGGAGAGAGATTTTATTTTTCTCTCGAGATTTTCTAGTGAAGAAGACAGAATATTATCAACTGTACATTTTTTTTCTTTTTTCTTTTTTTCTTTTTGTTTTTTGACTTTTTGAGGCAGGGTCTTACACTAGCCCAGGCTGACCTGGAAGTCATTATCTTGTCTCAGGTTGGCCTCAATCTCACAGTGATCCTCTGACTTCAGCCTTGTGAGTGCTGGGATTAAAGGCGTGTCACCACACTAGGCAGAGAGAGTGAGAGAAAATGGATGTGTCAGGTCCTCTAGCCATCACAAGCAAACTCCAAACACATGTCCCACTTTGGGCTTCTGCATTTATGTGGGTACCGAAGAATAGAACTTGGGTTATTATCTTTTGCTAGCACGCACATTAACTGCTGAGCCATTTCTCCAGCTCTAAAGATACATTTTGAAATGTCTCAAGCTCTCAGCAGCATGTCCAAGGGATTGGGGTTTGGGAAAGTGACTGAGGTTAGATTTTATAACATACTTTGATATCTAAGAGACAAATGGGATAGAAAACTAGATTGCTAATTGTGGATTTTCCTAGAAGTTTAGGGTACACTAACAGCCGTCATTGTGGAATAACACTTACCACCAAGTGATGTCTCCAGCAGGGTCAGTGTGGCAGGAGCTGTACAGAGAAATCAGGAGCCTGCCAAGGATAGTTCTTAACAGTGTAGCTGAGAAAATATTTTGAGAGAAATGTAGGAAGTGGGAACAGCCTCTGGAGATGCCCAGAGAATAATATAGAAATAAGAGTATGAAGAATCTGTTTGAGTAGGCAGGAACACATTTTCTCTGTTAAGGTAAATGTAATCCCTACGGGGATGAAATCTAACTGAGCTGAGGTTAATTTATCTGCAGATTGTTATGAGAAAGTCAACGTCAGAACTGAAAAAAAAACTTTGTTAGTTTGGATATTAAATGAGAAAAATGTATGCATGCTGTTTAAAATTGATTAAATGTGCCAAACATTTTATCAGTTTCGGTTAGCATTTATTTATTATGAAATAGTAATTTAGTCATATAAATTGAGCTACTCAATGTAGATGAGACTGAAACAATTGTTTAGAATTGCAAGGAGGTGTGGTTCCCTATAACAATGGTTTCATACAACAATGGAATAAAGGGGGAGACAGAAAACATCATAACAGATTCACTCATAGTCCTGACTATGAATGACACACTTTCTTATAATGTCACTAATGAACAACGTACATACTGATGACAAAAGAATTTGCCTGTAATATTTTATTTTTTCTTAAATACTTTCTTATATATTTTTTCTCATATTTTGTCTTTTATTGATTGGGCAACTTACCAAGAACTTTGTTCCTTGATTTTTAGGATGTTATGGGTTTAAATGTATATGTATCTTTAATTTAGTAATGGGGCCAAGGAACTGGCCTTGCAAGCCTGAGGACTGGAGAGGGTGTGGGATGGCCTGAGTTTGTTTGATCACTAACTATTCCTTCATTTCTGTCCCTTATCCTTTTGCTCACATCAGTAAATTACTTTGGAAGTATAGCCAATTAAAGATTAAAAATGGCAACAAATATATGTAAGTTTTATTTATGAAGTATTTATTTTTATACATGTTTTTTTTTTGTTTTTTTTTAACGTAGATATCACACATTATGCTCCGTAACCCTCCTCATTCCCACTGTATTTCTCATCCTTACCAGTGAGTGGGACATGGAGGAAGACTCCTTTCCTGGCAGTCATTGGCTGTCATTAAATCTTTTGGGAGAGTGGCTTCTCAAGCCTCTCTTGTACCCATAACAGAAGGTTGACTGGCCACATTCTGTGCAGGTCTTGTCACAGCCAGGGATGCTGTGATTTCAGGAGTACAGTGGCCATTTCATGTCTGGGCAACAGAGAGCTCTACAGGTCTTCTCTGAATGCTCCAGTTCTGAGAAGCAAGAACCTTGCACCCTACTCTCGAATCTTCTTTTATTTCTGATAATTTCAGTAAACATAATATCATAGCAATAATAAACCATTTCCACCAGAAAGATACCAGTGGAATTATTTTAGATATATTTTTCTGGAATCTTTGAGTTTTAGTTCATGGGTCTGTTATCCTGAAAATTTCAGGCAAAAAAAAAAACATGTTTCTATGTCTCCTGTACAAATTATTTCCAAAAATTTATTAGTAGTTATTAGTGTTCTAATGTCTCTGTCTTATTATAGTGTGTGTGTGTGTGTGTGTGTGTGTGTGTGTGTGTGTGTGTGTGTGTGTACAATTGCAATGAGGGCGGAGGATGACAGAGAGGTGTCTATGCTGTAGCTCTTTGAGACAGGGTGTTCTACAACTGCAAAGGAACCTTAAGACTACAAACAAAAGTCAGACTCAAGGGCCAAGTATGAATTCTCCTCCTGGATCTCCCTCTGATTCTTGTGTTCACTGAGATCTCAAATGATGGAGAACCGAATCCAGACTGGCAGGCTTTGCAAAACAGCGCCTTGCAAGTCTTATCCATCTCCCTAGCACTGCTGTTCAAATTCCTGATGCCAATGTAATAAAATCTCATAACAGATTTTACTTTAAGCCTTTCAATACAGTCATAGTTTTTTTTTTCTGTAGCAAATGCTAAAAGAAGTTATTAAGTTAGCAAACTCTCTTGCATACTCTCTCTATTAAGTATCTATTGCTGATACATCAGTTTAAATTATTTAAAAGATTGATTGCCCAAAAGAAAAATGCTAAGATCAGTCAAATATCAGCGAGTGTCCCTGTATGTGGCACCAAACAGTAACAACATTCATCTCCACAATTCACATCCCCGTTCTACATTTCTCTCCGATGGCCCAGAGGAAATATATACCCAATTGCCTATGAAAATTTTCCATTTATTTTTGTGTGTATATGCATGTAGTATACATGTGCATTGGGACATGCTCATGCGAGAGTGGGCATATGTGCATGCAGATACATGGGCACATGTGTGCACACGTGTGAAGGTTGGAAGTTGACATCAGATGTCTTTCTCAATTGCTGTCCATCTTATTGGCTGAGGCACACTTGTTGATTTTAATCCACATTATTCAGGTTCGGCTAGTCAGCTTGCCTCCAGGTGCCCTTGTCTTAGCCTCCTGTGCGCAGGTGCTCTAGGAAGGCAGCCTCCTCTGATTACCATGTATCTGCTCCAGTTTATGCAGCAAGTTCTCTACCCACTCAGCCATCTCTCCATTCACACAACTTTCTGTACTCTTCAGTAACCCACCTTCCTGCATTTTGTAATCTCTCACAAACCTGCTCCCCTTTCTGTGTTGCCTTTCTACTTGTGCCATGAACTGGTTTCCAAGGAGGGAAGGAGGCAAGGAATAGAGCCTCACCTTTGCTACAGATTTAAAAATGTGATTGACTAATTGGAATTTCAATAGTCCTGCAAAGTTTGCTGGTCCAGAGACAAATTATGCTGAGTTATTTTTACCTCCCTGTATAATCATTTATCATCTACCTCTGTGTTTTTGGAATGTACAAGTAAACCACTAACTTACACCAACTCAAAGGCTAAGAATATCATCAGATCACATCTAAAACTTATAGCAGAAAATTTCCCTCTTTGATATAATCTGCCTACCTCATGCTTCTACTAATGTATTTGAAAAGCACCTTGATTTATGCCTTTCTTTGTTAGCAGAAAAAACTTCATAATATTGTTACCAGAAAAACTTCATAATACCGTTACCACATTGGAACATGAGAGTTGGGGTAACATAAATCTGCCTTATCAAGCTGTTTTCAGCTTGATTTATTTATTGTTAATAATTATAAATACTTTCTGAGCAAGTCTTGTGTTGGTACCCCAATTTCCCCCCTCCCTGCTCTAACTCCTCTGAGGGTCTTCCTCAGTGGCATTGATGAAACAGTCCATGGGATGGGGGGGTACTATGATTTGTAAAAGCAGTAGTCAGATTTCGTTGTTGTTGGTGGTGGGGGGACAATGCCTCTGGATATTCCCCCCACCATGCTCTTACAATCCTTCTGCCCTATCTTCTGCAAAATTCCATCAGCCATGGTGGGATAGTATTAAGTCTGATTTACTGTTGAACTCTTGAGTCTCTGGGTTTCTGCTTTGGCTATTTTGAGTATCCTCTGTGTCCATCTCCATTACCCGTGCATAGGTTCTCTGACTTGGTGTGTAAGTCTCTTGCTCATCTCACCACTTGCTCCATGGTTGTCATTTGGGTCCTAGATGGTGAGTTAGAGATATTTCATCTCCTGCCTGGTTGTTGGCTATTATCCTCTGTCCTGTTGGTGGAATTGGGTTGTCCATGGTTCTTGGTGCCTTCTGAAAAATACAAACAGAATCTCCTACAGAGAGTGAGATCAGTGTAGCTTAAATGAGAAATGGTTAATTTGGTGATATTCTAATGGGTGTAGCCTCTCTGTAGGACCATGGCTAGTAATAGATTTCTCTTGGAGTCTGGATTCTTGGTCTCCATAAGTATTTGTCTTGGATCCCAGTTCCAGCTAAGGGTTTCTTATTCACATTAAGGTGAGTGCTATCTTATTCTGTAAACCATGTAGCAACTTGCCTGTTTAGAATTTCAAACTACTGTGTCATTATTTTGAGTTAGGATTTCACTCTAGCCTAGGTCTACCTAGAATTCAATATGAAGGCCCAGAGTAGCCTTAAATTCATCATGCTCTTCCTACCTCTGCTTCGCTAGTGCTGAGACTAAAGGCATGCACCACCATGCCTGGATTGAGTCATTTTTTTGATGCCTGCTCATGAGAATGTCACTACTACATAATAAATAGCTCAAAAGAGTTGTCACCTTTCCCAACTTTTTAAAATTCTTCTATTCAGTAGCATTTCATGAATACTTTTGTTCAGTGACAACATTGAACTACATCCTGCTCCAACTTTTCAAGTTTTACCTCAAAATAATACTATAAAAATACTAATTTGGGACTGGGGATATAATTGTTGGGTAAAGTGCTTACTGGACAAGCATGAAGAAATCCCCAGAAGCCACATAAAATGTCAGCCATGGTGATTTGCACCTAAACTCCCAACGCTCAGAAGGCAGAAGCCGGTGGATCCTTGTAATGGTCTCTTGAGTCAGGTGAAAAACCTATGCCAATAAATGAAATTTGATGCAACTGAGATCAACTTCTGATCTCCACCCTCACGCTTATGCATATGAGCCCCCATACACACACACATACACATACCCAAAATAAATAAGCAGCATTTGAATATATGCCATTTAAAGTTAAATAAGCCCACTCCCATTCTTGGAAGTGCCTTTTCCTTTTAAATAATTTCTGTTAGCTTAAAATAAAATACATAAATAAATATTTGGTAATCCCACTCAGTGGATATAATTGGGATATATTAATAGTTCCATACATAGTTGCTGGGATTTAAGATGAGCCAACTTCTTTGTTTATTATCCATTTTCATTCTTGAGCTTTCTTCTATTTTTAAATATGCAATTCTTATCATTATAGGAATTTCATATACTTTCCTTCCTGTTGCCCACACTCACAATAAGCCAACAATTATGTAGGCTTCTGAAGAATCATCTTCCCAGGAAAATGCTCACTGACACATGGAGCTTACATAAATTGCTTAATTGTAAAATGGTAAATAGTATCTTTAAATGATTTCACACAACCATAATTGTTCATTAGTGCTGTATTGCCATTGCAACAATTATTATTATTGTTTATTATTTTTATTCGTAGTAGTAGTGGCAATATAAGTATTAGTATTAAAGGTTGTCATATTTTTGAAGCCAAGGCATGGAAAATATTAGAAGTAGAAATAAATAATAAAATTTTAGGAGCATGATATTACAAAATATTATCATGAACAAATGCCAGATATTGTTAGAAGATTCTAAGTGGTGTCAGCCATACAACATTTGAATCAATCTGTTCACATTTACAAACACACACATTTATGACATACAGCAAGATATAACTGTAGCTATAGATGCCCAATGCTTTCCTCTTTCATGGGTCATCTTTATGGGACTGAAAGCTGAGTTATAAATGTTTAGTGAATAGAATAAGAACGAGACTTAGCAAACATTTACAAAGTGGACAAAACATTCCAGGTGATTATCTGAGACTAGAAACTATACAAAATAGAATACAAAACAAAATGACCTCTGCCTCCTTCTTGCAGAAATTTTTCACAAATTCTTAGTGAAGAAAAGTTGTAAAAGTGAGGATTTATTCAACTCTCACAGCTTTGGCTTTTTAACTATGATAACAAACAGGCCCTTATTTCATGCTGGGATCTGTTTTAATGTTTGAATAAATACCACAACACACAAATGCACACACAAAAATATGTGAAAGTGAACACATATTGCAGACAAACAGAATGTGTTTTATGGAATATGGTATTTAAGTTGAAAATTAGATTTAGAACATCTCTGTTAGGAGACAACATTAGGGATCTAAATCTAAATGTGCCAATCAAGATTCTTCTGTAGCAATAGGCTCCAACACTGGTTCTTCATATAGAAAAGCAAAAAAATGCATATGTCAGCTTAAGTCTCTTACAATTCAAATGTTTGGCAATATTTTAATCGTTTAATTGTCTAAATTTTACTTTAGCCTCTTTCTAGTAAAGACCCAAAACTGTTACAATCAAACATTGGTTTGTTCATTGGTTATTATAATAATAGTCAACATTTTAAAAGTTAAACTGAAAAACAGTGGACCACTATGTGCTGATATTTTGGCAAATCATATTAAGTGTATAGTAAACATGAAGGAAACATAAGTCTGACACTATAAACCCTATCTTCTGTTTTATGCTTTTTATATCAAAACCCTCAGATGAGTGGAGGAAATTTAAGTAAAGATGAAAGAAAATTCCAGCCATCTATTCAAAAATTTCTTTTCAAAAACTCATAATTTATACTTTTATTGCTAAACTAGTAATATTATTATTATTATTATTATCATCATTATTGCTACTACAATACTAATAAATACCTAGAAAACTTCATTTGAATGACTTTAAAATCCACTTTGATCTACAGAATTAATTACATTCTCTTCTTTCACATAGAATCTCCAAAACATTTAATAAATCAAGTAAAAGTCATGTAGATATTCAAATGAAAGTTTAAATAAAATGCAATACAAAAGAAATAAAGCTTCATGTTTAACATCATCCTTACTACGTACAACTGAAATCAACCCAAAATATTCAAGTGTTTTGAATTTGCATTCCTTATTTCCTCTCCAAAATATTAACAAGCCAGAAAATTTTGATATATATCTACAGTTATTATACATAGATATTAATGGAATCAATATGTCTCTGATGTTGATATCATTACATTTTAATTTGGTCATTTTACTATCATTTCTTTTATCATTAAACGTAGTGACTTATTTTTGGCATATCTGTGTGTGTGTGTGTGTGTGTGTGTGTGTGTGTGTGTGCCTGCATGTTAATATGTGAGTATGGAATGTCATACAGAAGTAAAAACACACAGTTCAGTGACAGTGTGATCCCTTCTTCTCATTTTAGCAGTGTCTCTCATTGTTCACCCGTGTCCACCTTTTCACCAGGCTAGCTGAGCAGGGAGCATGAAGGAGCTTCCTCCTTCTTGCTTGAGGTACACTGGGATTACAATCATTCATGCCACAGCATCCAGTATTTCTGTGACTTCAGGAAATCTGAACTCACGTTCTCATGCCCAAAAGATTTATCAACTGAGCCATCTCCACACCCCAAACATAGTATTTGGACATTCACATTGCAGTTCATATTTTATACTGAAACTTATTTATTTAAAAATTCCCCTTCAAATATTTGAATTTAAAGCTGAATAAGTTTAGAGCTGGTATAGTATGCAAAGTTTCCATCATGCATGGATTTATAGAGTTAATTTAAATTTTATCCTAATGCAATTAGCAATTCATAGAAAATTTAAACATGATATGATATTATGAATACTGCATAATCTATGCATTTGTATTTTCATCCACTGTTGGGAAAAATGGTTTATAGAATGCAAAAAAGTCAACAAGAAGAACTTTTAAATCACTATTTCTAATCCAATATGAGAAATGGAGATGCATTTGATTTGGGATAAGTCAGAAGGATCAGAAAGCATTTTAAGACAGAATTTGGAGTAGAATATTTGATGGGTGAGGCACTGGTGGTGGGAGAAGGATAAATGGTGTGGAAGCTTTCCTCTATTTGGGCACAATTGTGTTCTTTTACATAGGGTAATGATAAAAGTGGGGTTTGATGGGTTCAGAGGTATGTGTTTCTATCTATCTATCTATCTATAGTCTTTGTTCATTTTATTTAGTGAAGTGATTGGAGCAAGAGAATAATGTTAATTTATATTGATTTTAATATTTTGCTAGCCATATGTTAAGATTATAATTGAAAATTGGATGAGACTAGTATTACCATTTTGAGACCTTATAACATATACATGAGTATAAAAATTTGAAATCTGAAATTAATATCTATTATTTATATGGAGAAGAGAAGACAAGACCTGATAGTGTTTCAACAGGAGATATAATAATACTAACAATAAAGTGGTTATGTGGTAGACTATGAACTTCAAATGACCAACTGGCAGGAATCTTGGGCCCATGAGAAGAAAGAATTCAACCACAATGGAAATAATTACTATTTGAACTTTCAGAATTTTTCTGAATAATATATAATAATGCTAAAGTAATATACAGTAATAAACCTAATTGTTTTGATTATAAAATTTGATTTTGGCTTATGGTATATCCTCAGACTTGAGAAAGAATACTGTTATATATACAGTGTCATGCATGATATTCAAAAATTGTTACAGGACTGGATATGTAGCTCAGAGGGACATCATTTATGTAACATGTGCAGACTATAGCAGTGCAGAAAAAAAAGAGTGAGTATAAGAATCAGATTTAGAGATGCTGCAATAGATCAATAAGCTTCCAGCCAAGAAAGTATTAGAAAGTAGGAGATTGAAGACCTTTCTGCATCCATAGTCACAAAGATCTGCTCATGGATTTCATTTTCAAATTTTCAAACTCCTTTAAAAGTTATTCATACATTAAAATATATAAAAAAAAGCATGTTCTATGGGACACAGGACAATGTAAGGAATCATATGAATTTGAATCATGGTTCATTTATTTATTTATTTTTGTTTATTAAGCAGAAACTTTGTATGAACAAATCATGTGTTGGTACCCCAGTTTCCCTCCTCTCTGCCCCTACTCCACCAAGGGCCCTCCCTACTCAGTGGGATTGCTTGTATGCACCATGGGCTATGAGTTTTTCCAGCAGCATTCAGTCATGGGCAGGGAGTGCCTTGGCTCTTACAATCATTCTTCCTCCTTTTCTGCAAAATTCCTTTAGCCATTGTGGATATGTTTTAAGTCTAATACAGTGTTGAGCTCATAGCAGCTTCTGGATTTCTGCTTTGATAGTTTTGAGTTCCCTCAGTGTTGGTCTCCATCACCCTGGTGCAGGTTGTCAGACTCCCTGTTGAAGCTACACTTATTTATCTTGCCAAATCTTCAGTGGTTTTACCTGGGCCCTAGCTAATGTGCCAGGGGTGGTTCATCTCCTGCCAGGAAGTCAGTTATCATTTCCGGTCATGTTGGTAGAGTTAGGTTCTCCTTTGCTCTTGCCGCCTTCTGATAAATAAATAAAAACAGATTCTCCAAGGGACAGTGAGATCAGCATTGGTTAAAGGGCATAAACCTTGTTAATTTGGATAGATTTTGATGGGTGTACCCTCCTTAGGCCTAAGGTTACTGGAAGTTGCTCCTGGAGTCCAGATACTTTGTCTCCATATGATTTTGGTCTGAATCCATCTATGGGTTCCAAAACACTGAGCTGAAAACTTTAGCCAATCAGATAGGTTGGGAGCCTGTAGTAGTTTCCAGTAAATGTCCCCCAATAAAATTTATTATAATTGTGTTTATCAAATTGTTAATTGTCTTCAGCCAGTTCTGGCTGGAGGAGGTGTGTCACCTTGGCCAGATCCTAGAGTTCAGCCTTAAGGTGTTTCTGGGGTGGGTCTGGAATTCTAGCTATACATATGCAAAAAGCAGTCTGAGCTCAAGCTTGGAGTTTCTCTTTTTTTTATTTTTATTTTTATTTTTATTTTTTTATTTTCCATAATGAGTTACAACATTTATTTAGTGGGCAAACAATGAGTTGTTATCCCCAATTCCCCATTGCCCTCCCCTCCCCCCTCAACTGGATAACCTCCTCCATGGGTCTTCTGGATCTGTCCTTGTGACAGGGGACCATGGATAGACTAGTAATCAGCCAGGTTCTCCTGTCCGTACCTCTGGATAGTCTCCCCCATCACGGCTCTTACAATCTTTCCGCCCCCTCTTCCGCATAGTTCCCTGAGTCGTGGTGGATGAGTAATAAGTTTGCTTTAAGGTTGTGAGCTTAGGGGTCTTTGTGTCGAAAATCGTTGGTTTCTGTTCCACTGGCTAATCCTGTGTTGATTTAATGGCTGTGGCTGTGAGCCCCTTGTTCATCTCGTCTTTCTCTGCGGAGTTCCATTTGGATCCTCCATTGTATGACTGTGGTGGCCCCTCTCTTGCCAGAATCTCAGCTATCGGCCTACGGTCGGTTGGTAGGGTTAGATGAGCCCCAGCACTCTCACTGC